>JAMJFZ010001657.1:5977500-6254029 GCA_026225945.1 Cricetomys ansorgei
GTGCTTTACAGTCTGACATCCAAGATGTAAGCCATGCCAAGCAATAAGTTGCACATTTTGAAATAGATTACATGGTACCTGCTCTCACAGATCTTAAATATCATTAGGATGCCTTGTTTTATCTTTTTTCTTTTCTTTATTATTATTTTTTTTTTGAAGACAGGATCTCACTATGTAGTACAGGTTGGCCTGAAACTCATTATGTAACCCAGGTTGGCCTCAGACTCACCATCCTCCTGTCTCAGTCCCCAGAGTGTTGATATTACAGTTATATGCCACCACCACACCTGGCACCTAAAACTTTTTGGTAATCACATTTTCTCTGCCAGTCTTTGTCTCAAATTTAAGAATTATGGTTGTGGAGGAGGTAGGAAGGAGAGAGATCACTAATGACTCAAATAGCCTGAGATGTCTTTGAACCAGTACGTGAGATAATGGGATATGCACTCAAATAAAAACTTAAGAAAAATAAACTAATGAGGAATCCAGTGGCACAAAGACAAGGACATAGAAGAGCAGTGATGGGCACAGGCAAAGAAGACAACCATGGGCACTACAGACTTGGTGCCCAGGAGAGAGCTGAAGCCATCTCTGGGCTGCTTACATGAAGACTGACACAGACTGTGTGATCTGGAGAGTATAAGACCAAACTGAAGGATAAGATATTGTTGAGCAAAGCAAATAGGTCTTTGTAAAGTCCTGGTCCAAACTTAATTAATGACTCAGAATTTATGCTTGTCCCTGATTGGATATGGGAGAAGATATCCAGCTAGAAAGTGGGAAATACCCAGACAGGAAACATGTAGGTAAGAGATACCCACATAGAATATACATCAGATGTGTGCTCATCCCTGATGGAAACAAAGCCCTATGGGATCTGCCTTTACGGTTTAAATTCACCCTGTGTCCATCAACATGAAAAGCATAAGAGTGTGTCTATAGGCTTTCCTTACAGACAGACTTCCAATGCATCCTATGTATAGGAGCGTATGAGTATCTGTATACATGCAGACAGACAGGTGCACACACACAAGCACACACCCACACATGCATTCATACACATATGTGTGCATGAACATCAAGAGGGAACATGTGAGAAAGAAAACCAGTTGACACCATTATGGAAATTAACAGACTATCCTGCTAGCTCTACCCCTCCATTAATGAGCCATCATAGAGGAACACCAGGAGGGACCTCCACATGATCCTAGCCAGCATTCACCATTGCTTGCCAGTATTAAAGGCTTGCTTAAAATTTATGCAAGTTTTGTGGAAATGATTTTTCCCCCAACCGTTTTGGGATTTATAGCTTTCAAGCATGAAGGACAGTAGGACAATATGTGTTCCTGGGTAATTATCGAAATGCTGTTTTAGTTTTTAAAAGAGAAGTAGAAGGAATCCGAATTATACAGCCTTCATTTCAAAAAAGCCTACTTAAGATCTTGATGCATAAAACATGACACAGTTAATTTTAAAATCCTTTTATGCTTTCTGCCTTCTGAAGAATTTTCCATTGTCCTTGTACAATAATATAAGTTATCACATTGGGATTTTTTGCTTATCTATAAATAGCTCCTTCACCCATAAACCAGGGATGACAGCCTATTTTTATTATTTAAACATATCTCCAACTATGAAAGGGCTATTTCCAGGAAATCCGAGTTGCCACAGGCACTATGCTGTCAGTTAACCTGCCTGTGTCGGGCGTGTACTTCAAGAGAAAGAACCTTCTAATCGTGAAAAAGAAAATAAGTCAGGCACAAATCCTGACCCCATGTTGCCAAGAGGAAATCTTGGCAGCTGCAGGTAACCACTAAAACAGGAACCAGAGGTTCATGCCTGTTCTGCAGAGGTTTTCTGGGCTCGGGCAACAAACAACAAATCAAATCACCTCACAGCAATTCTTACTGATAAACTCTTCAGTAATCAACTGCTTCTGTGAATTCAATGTTCTCAGATAAGCCTGATCACCCCCCACCAAAAACAAAAATAAAAATGGGGGAGGAGGCTTTAATTGCAATGTTGGGTCCTCAAGAAATGCATGGCCATACAAAGCAGTTTGTTTACGGGGAAGCACATCCTGACATGTCAGGGTCGACCAATTAAAAAAACATGGCGACTACCCAATGCGGGTGCATGGGTTTTTTTAAATGAAACAGGCAGTGGCTAGAGGATCTCTCTAATTGGTCAGGATTGGAACACTGGATTGACTAGTTATATCTACCGGGAAAGTGGAGATCTAGCCACAGGAAAGTAAGGATCTCACGGGAAAGCGAAGATCGCATGAGCAAGCAGAGAGTCGGAGTCAGGGTCACCCATCACTAGGGGGCGCTGGTCCTCTCAGCAAAAAATTAAAATTTCCACTCTAAGGACAAACTGTCATTAATGTGGAGAGGGAAGTTGAGCCCAGTTTCCCCTTAGGCCAAAAGTATTGAAATACCTCACACAGTGACAGTACTGATACCTCCCCAATAAAACTACTGTTGTAGTAAACTTAAGTCATAAAATCAAAGTGCTTGGAACACAGTGCTCAAAGATGAGGCTTCTCTTAATAAATCACCATTCAGGGCACTGTCACTCTTGGGGGAACTGAGGCTGGTACACACAGGGTACCCACAGCCTGTTCTCCATCACCTTCCACTGCAATGTCCCAGACACACCTCTCCTCCTCTGCCAGACCCTCTTCTCTACCCTATGGAATCACTCTTCTGTAGGGTAATTTGTTTCTCAATGTCGCATCTGCCACCATCTTGCACGACTTAAATACCTGTTTAAATTGGAATATAGAGTAGAAGATTGCCAACCATGCTGGTTGATTTTTTTTTTTTTTTTGTCAACTTGACACAGCTAGAGTCAGCAGAGAAGAAGGAGCCTCAACTGAGAAAATATCTGCACAAGACCTGGCTGTAGGGCATCTTCTTAACTAGTGATCGATGGAGGAGGGCACAACCCATTGTGGGTGGGGCTACCCCTGGGCTGGTGTGGTCCTGCATTCTATAAGAAAGCAGAATTAGCAAGTCATTAGGAGCAAGTCAGTAAGCAGCACCCCTCCATGGCCTGTGCACCAGTTCTTGCCTCTAGATTTCTGTCTTGTTTGAGTTCCTAACCTGACTTCCTTTAATGATGAGCTATGATGTGGAAGTGTGATCTGAAAAACCCTTTCTTCCCTAAGTTGCTTTGGTCATAATATTTCACCACAGCAATAGTAACCCTAACAGCTCAACCTGAATGTCAAAACTGACACAGCAGAGACAAAGAATGAACCACACTTCCCTAACAGTGTTGATGAGAAGTCAGTAATCATGGCCTTGGCATTTACTGAAGCTTGGAGAGCAATAGCCATGGCCCTAGCATTAACTAAGGGTATTTAGTAGATGGGACTATCCTCATCTCTAAACCAGCAGAATGGACCTCAAGAGAAGGAAAATGCAGAAACCCAAGATTTTAATATATTGGTAAGAGGAACACAAGCTGGATCCTCTCTGCCCTCATGCTCGGACGTAATCTACCTCTGAAATCACTATTGCAGTTAGTGGTTTCCAAATCACCTTGGTCTCACAAACTCATAGTCCTTACTGACTCTCAGCTCTGTTTTCTTGTGACGTGTATCAAGTCAGTTGCCAAGTCCTGCTTCTGTCCATGCTGTCAGATACGCTTCCCATTCCTCTTCCTCAAATGCCAACATTACTTCCTGTTTTACTCCTCCCTTGCTCTCTTCCCAGAGTTTGTAGCACATTCCTTAACTATGGTTGGGTTTGGGGAGAGAGGTGTTTGTTTCTTTGTTATGTCTTGTTTCATTTTGTTTGGGCTCAAAGCATCAGATAGGCTTTCAGTTAAATTTTTATCCAAATAGGTAATTTTCCTAATAAAAAATGTTAATGAATTTCCATCAATTAAGTTAATGAAGTCTCAAAGTCTAGGACTGATTAATATTTTTCAAAGGACCTAACCCTTTCCAACCTTCCTTCCCACTACTATTTTTTCATGTATCCGGTATTCCATGGGGATGTCATATCTCAAAACTAACACCCACTGTACTCCTTATAGCTGAGAAAACCTTTGAATAATTTAAAAGTATTGAGAGGAAGTTTCCAGAAAGAAAGGCAATGAGTAGGTATTAACAAAGACATAAATCCTCCTTTCCATTAGAACTTAAGAAAAATGTATACATATGCACACACACGTATACAAACATGCACACACATAAGCATGCATACTACACATAAGCATATGCACACACAAATACAAGCATTCAACTATACATATACACACGTACATGAAAACACACACATAAAATGCACTACCATTTCTTGTTTTCATTAGAAGACAATGAAGAAGCTTAAGAAATTGATTTTAAGAAAACAAATTGGGGAGAGAAATAAAGTAAAATTTTCTAAGGTAAACATGTATTCCATCAATCCCTTCCACACCAACTAAATAAAATTTTACTTTTAGATACTAAATTTCCAACTATATCATGCTAAGACATCTACATTGATTCTAACAGAAATGAAACCTTCAAACCCAGTCTATCTCCGCTGTTCCTCTTCTCTATTTTGGATTTGAGTCTAATTATTCTTTAAAATTCAAGTGGGTCCCTTTTCAGTCCCTCCCATGGATACCCCCAGGTCACTGCTATCCTTTTTACAAAATGTGCAGTTGATACCTGGCTCTCTAATAGATTCTCTGTTGCTTGGCACTGCTCTCTATGTTTTAATAAAATCAGCAAAAAGGAATGGCATGAAGATGCTATCTAGGAAAATTCCATTCTGTTCAGATGAATTGATGAAGTTCGAACATGAGGCTGGGTGAACATCTTGAGCAAGGTGACTGTATAACCAGAAGGTAGATCTGGTCTTTTTCTTCCTTCCTATCACACTGCCTTCCTTGCCTTCATCAGTCTTGGCTTTCTCACCTGAGACAGCTGGACTCAAGCTTTCATCCAGTTCTTGCTCTGATTGTTCAGTTGTTTGTTTATAATACTGGTTGAATATGATCCCTTCTTTCAGACGTTTGCCCTTTTAGGGTTTGTGCTATTAGCTATCAGGTTCATTGCTTTTCCTATGAGGCGAAGGCTGGGAGACAGACAGCACAGCGGCTTCCATAATATCCTTCTGACTGAGGAGTCCTTAGCAAATCTCTGCTCTCTTGGGGTCATATGAAGTCATGCATAACACAAACTTGCATTCAATCCCTATCTTTGACATCTGTGATTTGGTTTGTTTCTTTCTTTGTTTGTTATAAAAGTTTAGCCAATTCTAATTTTCTCTTCTGAAAACCAGAGTAACGATACCTCTCTTATAGGATTGCTGTGATGATTATATGGGGGAAAAAAAGCATGCATGGAAAATGCATGAATAAAACATAGAACTTTATTATTCCTTCTACTGGACGCACTCTGAAAGACATCCTCGTTCTCCACACACAAATTCACTGTTATCATATAATGAAGGTAGGACTCCCAGTGTGAGTTTCCTACAAGAGCCCATACTGGCTGAAATATTTCAAGACTCTTTTAGCAAGATAAATTCTGCACTTCCTGCCAAGGAGATCAAGGAACTGAGTCTAGGGAGGGACACACTGCTCTCCTTGACCCTTGTGCCTCCTTCTTGCTCCCACAGTGCACAGAGACTCTAGAGAAGCCTAACTTTCCGTCTCCTATTTATATTTGTTTCCTAGTCCCCTGGTGCACCAGAAAATCCCTGAGTATGTTTGAGCAAATTAACTTCCTCCTCCAGTGTCTGGGGATTGAATACAGAAAAGCTCTTCCAGTTGACTCCCCCCCCAACTCAGCAGGACCAGCGAGCAATGCCTTCCTTAGTGGCTTTGCATTCCCAGCAGCTCCAACCCTGTAATTTTCCAGATGACTTGAGGTCTTGAAAACAAATGAAGCAATGAAGCTGCTTCAGCTGCTAAATTCTTCCCAGACCCATTAGAAATGACAAAAAAGCTCCCATTAGATGACAATTCCAGCTATGCAGACACTCTCCTATGTGTGAACATTTGTTGATCCTAAGTTCCTTGGGGACAAGGATCAGGTATACACCAAATATAAACTAACAGACATGGAGCCACATTTTATTGGGTTATAATTGGGTTATAATGTGATAATAATATTTATTTGACACTCGTTGATTTACAGGGAACTTGCACAGACATTAAACTCATTTGATCATCATAACTGGTCTGTCCAGTAGGGTAGGCATTATCATCCCCATTTATAGATGAGGACACTGAGAGCCATATGTTGCCCATTATAATTACAGTAGTACAAAACAGAGCTGAAATGTAGCTCCAATTTTCTGATTTCAAATAATGAATCCTTCCCAATCCAACACAGCTATCCAAGCAGGCCCAGTGAACAACCATGTACTCGAAGGTGGATTCATTTCTAAGTCTTCATGTGTTCATTGTTAATATAACCCCTTCCATCTTTCCCAAGTTTTTATAATTAGAGGTCGTAAGCTTTATACAAATGGATTCTATTTGAATGGTATTAAGAGGTTAAGAAACAGGATGCTAGAAAGATGCTTCAGTGGTTAAGCCTGCCTGCTGCTCTTACAGAAGACAGGACCCCAGTTCTGTTCCCAGCACCCACATCAGGCAGCTCACAACAACCTGTTAACTCCAGCTCCAGGGAATCTGATGCCCTCTTTTGGCTCCCTTGAGCACATACATGTACATGCACAGAGAGAGACATGCACACACAAATATACATGAATAGAAAATAAAGTAAATCTTAAAGAAAAGAGAGATAAGGAACTAAAGACATGGGCCACAGAACCCTTTTCTCCCAACCAGAGGATCACAAAAGCATGATTCATCTTAAGTGGGAAGGGAAATGGTGCCTTGTCCTGTCAGTCAGCAGAAGACGGAAGGCAGGAGGCTGAGAAGCCTTTGAAACAGCTACAGAAAAATTGAGATGATTGTCACACAGCAAAGACTCTATCTCAGCTTTCTACGTGAGAGACTGCTGTGAGATGCTGCTGTTTGTTTAATATGAACTATATTCTCCTCTGGCTTTAAAGATCTCCTTTGGGCTCTTCCAGGAAGGAGCCTTGAGGTGTTCAAGAAACTGGGTTCAGGATGTGACAACATTTGCTTGGGTGGGTACCCCTCCTTGCCTCTTCTTCCTTCCTACTCCCAGTCCTGCACAGTTATACCTCAGACTGGGTAGTAACCATAAAGCCTTCTGTCTGGTTATGTCCCTAGAGATTACAGAAAGTCCACATACTTGAATGAGCAAATGCATCACAGCTACATATGACTGAAGGTAACTCAAAGAAATCTTACCTCCTTGATGATTAATAAGCTTGAGCCTAAAAGTTGTTTTCCCCTCACTTAAACTTCATTTGCCGTAACTGCATAGAAACACCATGTGCTGGGCACTGTTTTATGAGCTTTCAGTCATAATAATCCTGAGACATGAGCAGAAGCCACATGGGGAAACTGAGGCCACAGTGGTGAAGTAACTTGTCCTCAGTGGCAAGACCACTCAGCTGGGAGTTCTTTCCCATAGGCACACTGTTAGAGTTAGAAATGGGGACTCCAGGCTGCTAGGGTGATTGGCCTCTTCTTTAGCGTGTGGGGTATACTGGCCCCAGCTTCTAACACAGAATAATGATAGGTAGTTAAGACACAAATGATACTAGGTTCTCTTTCAAGCAAAAAGTCACAGCCCCCCATGTTTGGGAGTGAGGATCAGTCGAGCCATTTTGTCTATTTATTCATTTAGCTAAATTTACTTACTTTTTTCCTTTTGAATGATATATTTAGTAGTTCCCATAGACCTAGCAAAATGAATAGATTAAATAGATACTTTTGGTCCTAATGTATTCCAGAAGGGATACTAGAGAAATATTCAATCCCTCGGTAATTTTTCAAGTATCTTTGGAAACACTTTCTCCCTGTAGATATGAAACCAAGGTCATAAAATTTCTGAGTAAAGGGAGAAACTGAAACACAATCTACAAGTCACCATCTGGCATCTGCTTCATAATGAGGCTGGGGGAAGGGCAGAGAAGCCGGATTTTTTTTTTTTTTTTTTTTTTTAATGTTCCCAGATAAACCAGCCTGACAGAGAACTCCTTACTTAGCCTCTGGCCCCCAACAACACAAGCATCAGTGGACAGAGGCCACTGGACCTCTGCCTCATGCAGTGGGAAGTGCACAGAGGGCCTTTGATGAGACCACTTCTCCAGCACTGGCCAGCGAGGTCATTGTGTTGGACGAACCACAATACTTACTTGCCTCAGCTTTTCTATCAATGCCATAGAGCATTTCATCAGGCTTGTTAGTGCAACTAGAAGCTCATTGAGCTAAAAGGCTCCAGCATTGATCCAGCCACCATTCTTTTACTCGCCTGTGTTAGGGAGGTGAGACCGAAGAATGGTCATTGGGAAATGAGTCAACAATTCCCTGTAGTTCTTTAGTACAAAGGGTTAGGAGGAAAAACATGCTTTTCAAGAAAGAATATTGAGGGAGCTAAAGTGGAGACAGGTAGCATTAAAGGACAGTGATGAAGACAACCAGAGCCAAGGGATCTCCAGCACCATAGTGTTAAGTACCAGCCAGGTTAGCCTGATCAGAAAATACCACAGTGTAAGGCAGAGATGAAAGGAACCAAGGACATGTTTGCAATCATTTCTAAACCATCTCTGAGGTGGTTTGAATATGAAATGTTCCCCTGAGGCTCCTGCATTTGAACACTTAGACCCCCATTGGTAGAACCATTTGGGAAGGTTCTGGAACCCTTAGGAAGTAGAGTCTTGATAGAGAAAGTATGTCACTGGGAATAGGTGACAGACTTTGAGGGTTTATAGCCTTGACCCATTTTGTGTTTTTACTCCAGCCTTCACGTGTGAATAAAGATTAGGTTGGCTAATCTGCTGTCCCACTCACCATGCCATGTCTTTTCCTCCATAATGGACTTTATTCCTCTGAAACCATAAGTCAAAATAAGCCCTTTCTTCCTTAAGTTGCTTAGGTAATGGTGGGTGGTTTTTTTTGTTATCGTTGTTTTGTTTTTTGGTTTTTAGTTTTTGGTTTTTTTTTACAGCAACAAAAATACATTTAGGATAGTCTTTTACTCATTTATCAGTTTTATTTGTAATTAGTAGTTTTCAAATACCAGGAACATTTGTGTGATTTCAGGGCAATCTAAGGAGATAGACAACAACTCAAAAGTTTCCAGAAAACAACTATATCCATTTCCTAAGATCCATACCAAACTTCTACCACTTGTGTAGCTTTTAGAAACAGAAATGTGTTCCCTCACTTCTGGAAACCTTGGGTGAAAGATCTGGGAAGGAATGACTCTTTCTGGGGACTAGAGGAAAAATCTATATCATGCCCTTCCTTTAGATTCCCGTGGCTGCCAGAACCCAAGGGTCTATGGCAGCCTCACTCCAAACTCTGGTGAGGATCCTGTCTAGGGCTCAGCCCAACCCCAAATGCTCTCATCTAGAATAGATCTACACAGATGTTACTTTAAAATACAGTCATATTCTGAGGCTCTGGATAAATATGACTTTTGGAAGGACGTCACATAATCTACTAGAACAGGTGAATTTTGACACTCTGTTAGATTTCACTGGTAGTGGCCATGTAAAGGGTCAGAGATAAAGTCAGACTGTCCATTGGGTTGATATCACATTCAGTCCACATGTTCTCAGCATTCTTGTTCACTTAGGTGTCTCTTCCTAGGACATGAAACTCCTTCGTAGACAAATAACGTATTACTGATTTCTGTGTCTCATTGCTAAACAAAGCCCTTGGAATACAGTTAAGCATTCAATAAATACCTGCTGAAGGAGTGAATTTTCATAAAAATGGATTGCCCAAAAACTATATCAACACTACTCTTCCAGCCCTGTGCAAAGTCAGAGGATGTCACAAAAGAGAATGTAAGAGCTGAAGGACGGAGAAAAGTATGAAACACTCTCTTCTAGATATGATGAGACCATCACCCTCATGAATTCACAGCACCTGCTGCTGCCTCCACAAGATCAAGTCAGTCAGAATTCTAGGTGGATGGGGGTGTGGCTCTTGAGGCCCCACCCCTATCTCAGGAGCTATTGGAATCTGATAGCTGCTGAGGGAGGGAGATTCAATTTTCTTAAGGATATAGTCGCTGATAGGCTGCCCACATTCCAGCTGATGTGCCCATACCCTTTATGCATGTGGGTGGACCCAATTAGATTCAGCAGATTAAAAAAAAGAAAAGAAAGAAAGAAGGAAGGGAGGGAGGGAGGGTAGAAGAAAGGAAGGAGGCATGGAGCTGGGACTAAGTGTGGGAGAGTACTCTGGGGAGAGGTAGAGGGAAGACAGAAATGAATATAATCAAGATATCTTGTATACATGTATGAAATTTTCAAAGAATACATTTTACAATATTATTTTCAAATAAAGAAACAAGGGTTCTGGTCTAAATCACTCATCTAGATGTGTGAAGTTGAAAAATAACTGAATCTTATCTTATCTTAAGTCTCCTAACTCAAGACCCTCAACGTAATCTGTCACACTGGGCTCTGATGGCTAGCTCAAACATAGCTTGAAAACAGTAATCTGTAGACCAGGTCACTAAAGAAGGGTAGAGTTGAAATCAGAGATTTCTGGTTTCTGGTTTATTTACAAAAGCTCAGGGCTTTACCCAGGACTCCATGCTCTTCACTGCTGTACACTGGCTTCTAAAAAAAAAAAAAAAAAAAAGTGGCAAGTCTTTTCTATATAGGAGAAAACCCATTAGCATTTCTTTAGCTATCCCTTAAAGAACATTCCAACAGAATCCTTCAAGCATAAATGCTGGCTAGTTCCCAGGTCCCTCAGCTGTGCTTAAAGTTACCTTAGCTTCTACCTTATGAAATCTTCCACCAACACACTCACACACACACATACACACACACAAAAAAAAAAAACTGTGTTTTTTTCCTTCACTGAACCCCACACCTTCCAGAAATAGCCCTGATATCAAGTAATCAGGTAATAAAAGTACAAATGACATTTTCAAGGTCTAGAATGGAGAAACAAGCAAAAAATAGAATATTTAATCAATGAAAATATTCTTGGAATCTGAAACATCTGGGAGAGCCTGGGTGGCTGTGGGGAGCCTGAATAGGGGACCAGGGCTGTGGGGGACTTGACCTTCTCACCCTGAGCTTATCTACAACTGCAGCTGAACAGCCTGCTCTGAAAGTCCATGAGTAATAACCTTAGCAGATATGACCCATTAAGGGGCAACTGTTAATAATGGCCAAAGGTTGATGGAACATGTATATCACACTACCGTCCTAGTAGGTCTAAAACAATATTCTTGATTGGGGTTTATTGTTAACTTGATTGCATGTTATTTCTTTGATAAAGTTCTTCTGAACACGAGAATTTAATCTGGACATAAAGAATCCCCAAACAGCAATGATATTCTTGTAGGAACATCAGTGCTAACTGAACAAGTATCCACAACCTAACAGTTTAGTTCCCTCTCTGCTAGTTCGCCTCCACTCATAAGAGAGTGGTAATGAAGGATCCATGATAAAACACAGTGGACAACTCATGTGAAGCAATTCAGGAAGAATCCTGACATGATATGCATATTTTAGCCTTCTTTTCACGGAAGATCTGGCTTCAGAATCCAAGACATACAATGGCTATTCTAGAACTCCAGGACAGCTGTGCTGTACCCTCTGTGTGCTGCAGACTCTGTGGGGACTGCCCTATACTCTGCCTTGTCCCTAACTTTGAGCATAAAATAAGCAAGAAGGGAGAATCTTTGGAGGAAATGACTGGTAAATAAATAGAGAAGTATTATCATTTCCTGTCCTTTCCTCTGTTTTCTTAATATATCACCTCGTCCTCACCTCTGTCCTAAGAGGTCTGTGCATTGTCATGTCTGAGTCACATAGGAAGCTCCAAGAGTGCCCAGCCATAGTTATACCCTGAGAAAGTATGGGATTCAACCCTAATTTGCAGTCATTCTGATAGGATCAAGCCATGTGTCTTTCTTGCCACTCATTCTACCCCCTTCTTCTCTGAGCAAGAAGCTACCACCCAGAGCTTTCAGTTTGATTCTCCCATCTCCAAGCCAACACTTCTTCTCAGGAATGACATCATCCTCATGGTTTCCAAAGCATCAATAACATAAGAGTTGACATGTTATGCTTATGTCATTCAACCTAACACAGTACCCTTCATCAAGCAAATGTATCCAATGAGTTAATAATAAAGTAGCCAAAGAGGAAGATAGCATTAGTACCATGCATTTGAAGAAGATGAAGGCACAGAGGGCATGGTAATTGCTCACCCTGCTTTCTGTTCATTCTCTTGCTGAGTAGTTCTTCCTATTTGTCCAGAGGGTCCCTGCAAATGGCCTCTGCTCAGGAGAACCCTGCCTCCCTGAACTCTGCTGATGTTCAGCTGATCTGTTGCTATCTCAGAGCCTTAGCAGCCAGCAGGTCCATTTGGCTACTAAAGGACTCTCCTCTGTGTCACCCCAATATTCTCTTCAATGTACTTAAAGAGAAACAAGTGGCTGAGAAATGGGGCACATGGAGAATAAAAGATCATGTTTTCCTTTCCCCATAGATGGCCTTTATGTTATAGAGCATGACCACCAGTGAGTTGTCAACCCCATGAGTATAAAGCTAAACGATTTCCTTATTGTTACCATTTTTCTGTTTGTTCATTTGTTTGTTTTTTTGTTGTTGTTGGGGTTTGTTTTGAGGGGGGGGATGTTTGTTTTTCGAGACAGGGTTTCTTTGTTGTAACTCTGGCTGTCCTGGAACTCACTCTGTAGACTAGGCTGGCCTTGAACTCACAGAGCTCCGCCTGCCTCTGCCTCCTGAGTACTGGGATTAAAGGAGCGTACCACCATTGACTGGCTATTGTTCCCATTTTTAAAATGTATGATTACTCTAACAGTTTTACATTAGGCTAAATTGACCACGATGGGCATAAGGAGTGTAGATTTTGCCTCTTAAATGGCAAGGGGAGTATGTGCTGCTGCAGGCAAGCTGCAAGGACTATAACTACTGGGTCAAAGATGAATGGGACTGGAATTCATGTCTAGGATTCATTTTCACTGGCTAGAGTTTCAAGCCAACAGCATACATCTCCTTCCTGACTCCAGGCATCTTTTATTCACTGTGTTCCCAGGTCCTGGTGTTATCTTCTATAATGGGAAATTTCCAAATTCTATATTCCCAACTCCCAGAATTTTGTTTCCTTCTTTTCCATTGTCTTGAAGTTTACAATTGTTTCCATTGTCTTGATGCTCTGCTGGTCAGAGACTTGAGAAGAACCATAAAAAATCACACTATGTGACCTCTACCTTATGCAAAATGAGCTATGCACCATTCCACAGTATGGTGAATCCAGCATTTGCTTCGGATGAAGCCTACCTATAGGAGTGTACCCTCTATTTGTTTAATTAAATTTATTTCTACTTAGGTTCTATGAGTTAAAGATGTAACCCTTATGCTCAAGGTGACAAAATACTTGGGTTATGTTTCCACACTGTAGATTTCATGAAGTCACTACCAAAACCTGTACTGTAGTTCCAAATAATTGATGCATGTTCATTCTAGGTTGATTCCTTTATGTTCTGTGTCCAAATTAAGTGGTGTCTTCAGCAATATGTTCTGAACATCTAATTATAGTAACAACCAAGAGCAGTAGCAATAGCCTATATTGTTTTGGGTGCCTCTGGGGTCCCTTATCCAATAACTCAGAGAGAGGTATTCCATGCCTGGCACTGAGATTTTTTACTTAATAACCCATGTCATTAACTCACACAAAGCATTTCTGTTCAAACATATATATATAAGTTGTGTGTGTGTGTGTGTGTGTGTGTGTGTGTGTGTGTGTGTATATAATTTTTAAATTAGCTTACAAACTAGTTATTCCCATAGGCTTTTTCATGTGTCCTGAGCTCTGTTTAGCCAACCCCTTCCCTCTCCTCTCCCCAAACCTCTATGCCCATTTAAACCTTTAACCTCAAGTATTTCCTCCCTCTTCTTTATGTCACCTGTATTTTAGACTGAATAACTTTTTGGATTTATTTGTACACAATACCAGGAATTTCATATATATTTCTAATTTAAATATCTCAGTAACTCTCTATGGCCATTAACAATTATTCTGATCATAAAGTGACCCTTTTCCATAGTTGAGAATATAGAAATAAGTTGAGATATAGCTCAGTGCTACAGCTCTTGCCCGGCATGAGTGTAGCTCTAGGTTCAGTTCCCAGTTACAAAAACAAATGCCATGTGTGGCTGCGGTGGCTGTGTCGCATCGTGTTCCCTATTAGGATGCACAAAAGGAAATTTCCCACTAGAAGTACATGCCCAAATGTTGATATAAGATACAAGGATAAATGTCTCTGCCACTTGGCCAAGAAAGGTAGAGTACACCTTTAATCCCAGCGCACAGGTGGCACAGGCAGGTAGATCTCTGTAAGTTGAGTCCAGCCTGGTCTACATAGAGAGCTTCAGGTCAGCCAGAGATACGTAGATAGACTCTATCTCAAAACAAAAGAAAAACAAGCCAAACAAAAGAATACAGTAAGGGGACAGAGAATACAATGATGTAAAGTGGGTAAAGGGATAATGTAAGAGGAAAGACTAAATAGAGTGGGAAGGGGAGGGAAGAGTAGCAGAGGGAATACAGGAAGGGATAGCTAACAATAAAAAGCCATATAGGAACATACTAATGTAGAAACTTTATATATGTGTACGTGTGTGCGTATATATGTGTGTGTGTGTATTAAAAGTTTAAATGTAGTTACTCTAAAATGAGGAAATAATATCCCAACTATATACTACATTCTAGCCAATAAGAACCCCAGAACCAGGAATGTGTTACCTCTTTTTGAGTTGTTAGCCAGTGGAGTCCTATAGACCCCCAAATATTACAGGCTATTCCCAATGTCTTGGCTACCTTCTAGAACTTAACAATATGACCCTAGTGCTGAAGTCACCACATGCTTAAGTCAAAAAATACAGAGAAATCAATTTGATTAAAAAAAAAAAAAACTGGCTAGCTTTTGTAGTACCAGAAGGTGCTATACATACTACTGAAGGAGAAAAGCAATCACCAATCACTAAGCTGTGCCCTGCAAGCTACAATAATGACTGCTCGTGGCACAGATGTTATAGGAGCAACCATTCACTTTCTGATTGGATCTAAGATTCACTCCACAAGATGGAGTCCATACCCACCACTAACACAGGATCAAGAACCTGTGGGTAGATAGCTCATTGTCTATAGGAGAAAACCTAATACTATTATTCTGCTAATAACATAGTATTAAAACAATTACTAATTGCTATACTCAGAAATCAGTACATTTCTTAACCCTCTCCAGAGAGGCTTCTTGCAGTAGATGATAATTAACACAACTGCTCAAAGCAAATAGAGTAAGAACTGTGGAATGCTCAGTCCTAAGTGGCTATACTTATCAAACCCTTCCCTCTAAGACTCACAGATCCTTGTGGAAGAGAATAGGAAAGATTGTAAGAGCCAGAGGTGGTCCATAACCTCAAGAAAACGATGTTTCCCAGATGCAACAAGGAAAATTTACATATACACAATTTTACAATTGTGACAGTGCACAAGTCAAACCTGACAAAATTCTAACACAGAGAGACAAAAGTACACACAAAAATCTCTCCACCAGTTGAAGAGCTACTGACATTTGATTGCTTCTGGTAGAGGGAAAGTTAATTTTCTTTAATGATGTCACCCCTAGTAGTTGGGCCAAATGCCAGGGCAAGCCATAATCCTAACAATAGTTGGACAACGCAAATTGGACTCAACGGGTTTAAGTTTAAAAAGAAGAAGAGAAAGAAGGAGGATGAGGGGGATGGAGGAGGAAAGAGGAGGGGGAGGAGGAGGAGAATGAGAAGAAGGAGAAGGAGGAGGAGGGAGAGGAAGAGGAGAAGAAGACTCTTGGGTGAGTACAGAACAGAGCTAAGGATAGAATTGGTGTGGGAAGAGTTAGAGAAGTGAAGATGATCAAAATATATTGTATGAAATTCTCAAGGAATAAATAAAAATATTTCTAATGAAGATAAACACTGTGCTTTGTTATATGACTTTCAAGATGAAGCGAGACTGATCTAAGGTTGAAAAGTCTGAAAAATGGTAACCTCCCAGAGGTGGTAACCCTTGAGAAGAAGCAAAGAGGAATTGGTAATATTCTAGACACAGTCTCTCTCTTGGGTGAGATCAAGAATACACACAAGTGTATGCACAGGAAATTCAAGGTTCTATACAAATGAGATTGTTTTGGCTGTGGACTGAAAGTGTGTGTATTGTGCCATTCCTTCCCCTAGCTGGTCATGTTGATTTGTTAAAGCCCAAATCCCCAGAACAATGGTATTTGAAGAGGGGACTTTTAAGAGTCAAGGTCCTTAGGATGGAGTTGGAGCTTAGTCTTTTTTCTCTCTTCCATATGAAAAGGTCAGCCATCTGCAAACCAGTAAACCGGCAGTAGCCTGGAGCCCAGTCAGCCAGGACCTTCATCCTGCACCTCCCAGTCCCCAGAGTTGTAAAAAAATAAATGTGCATCACTTAAGTACTAACCTTGTCAATAATATTTTCGTTACGGCAGCCTAAAATGATGACGGCAGGGCTCCTGACATACTCTATCACATGTAAATGCTCTGGGCTACCTCAATGAAAAAGAAAGAAGAGGGAGAAGAGAGCTAAAGAAAGAAAAGGTAGAATCGGAAGGAGGGAAGGACAGGGGCTATGTCTAGTGTTCAAGACTGAAGAGGACCCGGGTGACACAGGCCTGGCCTCACTGCTTAGCAGCAGCTGCACTCCTCAAGCAGAGCAGAAACATCATCATGCAACTCAACTTCATACTCGAGCTCCCTGACAACCTTCACGATCCAATGCAGTAGCCCTAGGGAGGGCAAATGTGATGAAGAGTCCCTTCCATGAGCGACTGAGGAGGATTTAGTCTACAGATGGACTCCGGGAAGGTGTCAGGATTTAAGGAATAGGCAGAAGAAAGATTTATTGAAGAAAAGAAGCACAGCTCATGGCCACCCACACACTGGTACGTAAGATGTACGTAATGAATATGACATACGAATGGCTGAATAAGACAGCTTGATGGATCCCCCCACACACACACACACAAAATGAATGTGGCAAAATCCTAAGATGCCAACTATAAGAAAGCAGGTCCTTAGATGAGAGAGTAAATAAATGTTCCAGTGTCTGGTGTGGCCATTGCAGGGCTGATATCAGATGGCCATGGTGTTGGCTATTGTATGCCAGTCTCACTGGGCTAAGTGATGCTCCGAACATGAGGGAAATTTAGAATATAACAGCATCTGAATCAAGAGAATAAGTAAAGATGCTCAACAGCACTGTGGGAATCCAGTCCTAAGCTATGAGGGCTGGGAGCAAACAGAACAAAAGTGCACCTCTTCCTCAGTCCTTTTCCCTAGTTCTTCAGTTTGCAAATGGCAGATTATGAATTCCCTCAAACTTTGTAATAATGAGCCAATCCCTATAGATATCCACTGTGTAATATCAACACATACACGCACGCACACGGGGCGGGGGTTATGTTCCTCAACTTACAATGGAATTATATCACAATAATTCCAAGATATGTAAAACCATAATAAATCAAAATGCATCAACTATACCAGACTTAGCAAACATCATAGCTTAGCAATGTGGGCTGGTTTTGGGTACAAATTGTTTCTCCTCATGCTACATGGTTGGCTGGAGCTGGTTGGCTGGAGCTGCCACTTGATGTCACACTGCCTGGCATCACAAAAAAACAAAAAACAAGCAAACAAAAAAACCAAACATACCTCAGGCATCTCACTGGGCTCAGCTTAGGACAATATAGAGTTAAAACCAGAAGTATAACTTCTGGTGAATGTGTCTTGTTTTTTATACCATCATGGAATTAAAAAGATTGTGACTGGAGCTGTCAGCAGTCAAAAGTTGAATATATGTGTGTATACACAGGTGTATGTATATATACATAGAAAGAGAAAGAGACACAAATGTTTATGAATACATGGATGGATGGATGGACGGATGGATGGTCGCACAAGCAGACATCTGGAGAACCCCATCGTATAGCCAGATTGAAAGGCTTGGGGGCTTGGAGCCTAAACTGCACAGCTCCTCTTCAAGACTGACTCAGTTCAACAAAGAAAAAGAGCAACTTCATTCAGAGCAAAGGAAACCACGCAGCTGCTTCTGACTCATCCACTACGAGGTGACTTGAGCGTGAGCAGAGCACAAGCATTTAGTCACCAAGTACAATTTGCAGCAAATGGGATCTGGCTTCATAGAACCTGTCACCAAGCAAAAGCCCTAGAGCAAGAAACCTGGGGATGTTCCTTTTGATGAATCACTTCGTGGGGCCTGCCTCTCCCATCCCATCTTTTCCTGGGGCAGAAGGACTGCTAACTGCAGTGAGTGACGTCAGCCAGGGAGGCAATGGCGCAGCTCCAGAAGGGAGCGATCAGATGCCGCTGGGGAGGGTGTTTGTATGGCAGTGGCCACCTTTCATCTGCAGCATCTTGCAGCATTTTATGAGAGATCGTTAATTAGGCTTCGTAAGACTCGGGGCAGAAACAGGCATTGCCCCGGAGCTTACGTAGGTGCCTACGTAAGAAGAAATGTTCGCAGACCAATTACTGTGCATATGTAGTCACTATCTCTTTTCACACGGGATCTCAAAGCAGTTTCCCAACCAAGGCAAGCAGTGGAGTTAATTGCTTGGTTCCTGGAAGGCCTAGTGTCTATCTAGAACAGGAAAGCCTAGCACAATTATTTCTTCGTGAGTGCCCAGTTTGGCACACAAGGCCTTGAGCATTGGGAGCCAGAAATAGGATCGCTGAGTGCTGCCAGCACGGTCTTGGGGGAGGCCTGTGATGGAATCATATGACGTCAGAACTGAGTAGATCTTCAGACACCATCTAAGCCTGCTGTGTATGATGCCTCAGTACTGAAGAGCCGCTGAGCTCTTAAACATACAGATGTGGTTGAAGATTTATCACAAGCTTAACTGCATTTCCAGAATAGAATTAGTTAAGAGGAAGGATCTAAAACTGTATTCAGGGCATCCCTAATCTTAAAAGCCTGAAATACAAAACACTTGGAAATCCAAAACCTCTTAACCACCTACATGATTCCAGTGAGTGGAGAATTCCACATGTCACCTCATGTGACTAGTCTCAAAGCTTGGACAGACTAAAAATAGTGTATAAGGTTGATGTTAAGCAAAATGGAAGTAGATAGGAAATATACATTAATTTCACGTTTAAACCTGGGGCCTATCCCCAAGGTATCACATTATGTATAGACAGAAAATCCAAGATCCAAAACACTTACATCTATAATCATTCCAAACCCAACATTTCAGGTGAAGGATAATCAATCTATACTCAGTCATTTCCAGGTCAATGGAATACCTAAATACCTAATATAATAGCTAAATAATATGGGATTTGTAGGGATACATGCAAGGCTATACTTTTACTTTTTCTTTTGATTTTTATAAAAATGGCTTCAAGAAATTTTGAAATTACATAAAAATCTTCAAGTTATATTTGTGTGACTATGTCTATTTGCGCTGCAGCCCTCATTCTTAGCACCTTTAGCCTCCAATGTAAGGAGACAAGAATGTGAGTAATCAAAGAAGACACTGACACCACAGCTGAGAATGAAATCCAGGTTTCTCCACCCCTGGTGAACCTAAAGCTCAGGGCACATTGCGTGCTAACAAGCAATGGCCCCAGCTTCACTAAAACTCTGTCCTCTCGCCTCGTGTCAAAGACACTGTGCAACTAAGCAACCTTCTTCACTACATTGGGGTTCCATCTCTTATCAAAAAAAAAAAAAAAGGGCAGGGTGGGGGACAGACTGTGAACAACCAACAGCTGTTAAACTGTTACTCTCTGAAATTCAAAATTCCACATTGGTCACCTAAAAATGACTTAATTTGCTAAGTATGCAGCTGTGGCCGCTGAGCTAGCAAACACTCCAGAATTCCAAGGTCCTAGGAGACACAAAAGGCAGTGACAGGTCCCTGTTTTCTCAGCTCGCAGATGAAAACAGGCAAGGAAAACCTGCACTGTCTGTGATGTTGCATGGTCAACAAACCACTCAGCCCATCAAAGGAAGAAAACTAACCCACAAGCAAAGGAAGGTCTTCAAGGGGGTAGCTTCTCTGTGAGTCCGTTTTCCTCCTTCCGCTATTCACAACCTCATCTTCTGCTGGTTAGTGACTTCATGTTTTGCATTCCAGGTACTGCAATACTCCTTCACACCCCATCCCCACCCATCTTACCTACCCTTTCATCAAATACTAGGAGATAGATCCACCTCCTCATGGTTACCACCCAGTAACCATGAGTTCGGACTAGGAGTCTCAGTCTCCGAGGTCAATTATTACATGAACTACCTCACCATCTTTACTTGGCCTTCTCCAAACCAGGGCTTTACGAAAGCTTGTGCCCTCCATTATTTTCCAATGAACCTGAGATGCTGTGCTCTCTGCACTCCTGGAGAAAGAGGTCTGCTCATGTTCCCTCTGGTTCATGTTGAGTCTTAATAATCACACCTGTTCTATAATGATTAGAGAACATTAGAATGTCATTCCCACGCTCCACCTTGACTTTGGGGAAGCCACTAACCGGCTCAAGTCTTCATTTGCTCACCTGTAAAATGGAAATAATAATGAATAATTTTAATGATTATTTTGAGTGCTTGATAAGATAACATACTTGAAAGTCTCAAATAGGAAGCTTTCTTTGAATAGCTTCCAACAAAGAACAACCAAACGTCACACAGAACTACTCTGAGTCTTTCTTACCTATCTGGCTTGGTTTATATAAGAAGGAAAGATGAGTCATTTATTCTGAAAAAAGTTAAGTGTGTGTGTTTATGTGTGTGTGCGTGTTATTTTTAAATCTTCCCTTTATTATTGTAAAGGTGATATAGGGACCCCAGAGATTGGTAAGAGGGTAAGATCACTTGTTGCTCCTGCAAAGGAACAGGATTTGGTTCCCAGTACCCACATGGTGGTTCATAACCACCTATAACTAAGATCTAATGCCCTCTTCTGACTTTTTTGTGTACCAGGCATATACAGGCTACATATACATGCATGCAGCTTATGCTGGCTAGTTATATGTCACCTTGGCACAAGTTAGAATTATTTTCAATAATAAGGGAAATTTATTTAAAATAAATTATTTAAAATAAAATTTAAAAATTTATCATAAAAAATAAAATAAATTATTAAAAATAGCTGATACACACACACACACACACACACACACAAACACACACCACACACCTCAGATTGGCCTGTGGGGAAGCCTATGGTGCCTTTTCTTAGTGATTGTTTTGGGAGGGACCTCAAAACAATGTGAATGGTAAGAAGGCTGGTGGTCCTGATTGCTATAAGGAAGCAGATGGAGTGATCCCTAAGAAGCAAGTCAGTAAACAGTGCTCCTCCATGGCCTCTGCTTCAGTTCCTGCCCCCAGGTTCCTGCCTTGAATTCCTGCTCTGACTTCCCTAGATGACGGGTTGTAAGCTATAAGATGAAATAAACCATTTCCTCCCCAAGTTACTTTTGGTTATGGCGTATAATCACAGCAATAGAAAACCAAACTAAGACACAGGTAAAATATTCAAACACATAAAATAAAACAAATAAATGCTTAAATGTCTTTTAAAAGGTGGTATATTTCCTTGGGACTTCATGGCCTTCAATGCCTTGTGGTATTAAAAACATCCTCCCCAAAGCCTTCCATATTTCATTCATCTTCAATTTTCATTTTTGCCTGAATCCCTTGAGTCTCTTTCTTTAACAATAATGAAATAAAGTCCTGGGACTCACCCACCAAACATTAAAATGCCTCTGTGTTCTAGTTTGCTTTCTAGTGATGTAGTAACTACCATGACCAAAAGCAACTTGCGGAGGAAAAGATTTATTTGGCTTACAGGTCCTTTGGCTTACAGATGACCATCCATTGATGAGGGAAATCAGGGCAAGAACCATGGAGGAGAGCTATTTCCTAGCTTGCTCCCCGTGACTTGTTCAGTTTCTTTCTTATACAATACTGGACCACCTCCCCAAAGGTCCCTGCCTCCTGGCCAGTCTGATGGAGAAAATCCATCCATTGACATTTCCTTTTTCCAAATGATTCCAGTTCACAGAGAAACTAACTAACCAGCACACTTTGAATTCTCATAGCACATGTCTTTTCTCCTCTTCTATCTCTGTAATGAGATTCTGAAGTCCACAGGAGATTGTGTATATGTCAATGAGCAGCACTGTTGAATAAGAGGAAGCAGAGCCCACAACATCCTGAAGCCCAAACCCTAGAACTTTAGAGGAGCAGGGCTGAATCATTCACATACAAATGTGGGCGTTGCCTGTGCTGCTGAAGGTGCTGACCCAGCCAGATTTATTAGGCAAACATGTGTCAAACTTTCCCTGTGCAAAAAGACCTCTGCATATGTATTCCAAGCAGGTAACATCTACTGGGAAGGTCTCCCATGTTGATCTTTGGATGTCTAGAATGTTCATGGTTATAGAAGCCATTCCGTGCAACTAGAGGAAACACTGTGTGTCCTTGGAGAGCAGGAGCTAGGGCCATAAAAGCAAATTCATTGCTAAAGCATAGGACGATGTGCTACTGTGATGATGGAATGGGAGATGAGGGGAAAAAAGCAGTCTCTGGCTATGATGGACTGTTACAAAGCCTGAAGAGTATGAAGTCAATGCAAATAAACCTAAGAGCCAGAGAGCTATGGGCTTTGCCCAGTCCTCTTGCACGGAGAATCAGTTCACTTATTACACTTCCTTCTCATCCAGGTGAGAAAATACTACGAAGACCGTTGGCATGGGATTGGAACTTATTTTTGATCTAAGGAACTTCTGCTTTCTAATCTCCAGTACCCACTGAATTTCTAGAAAAGCTAACAGAAGTCAAATTTATGAACCAAGGTCAGATTATTTGTTTTTGGTAGTGGGAAGGGTTATGAAGAAAGGTATTGAAGAATTTGCCTTTTCTGAGTTACATTAGGCTCTTTTTCCCTCATTAAAGTCATGTAAAAGAATGGCTTAAAAGCCATGTATGTGGAGGCACTCCTGCATTCCAGCACTTGTGAAGTCAAGGCAAGAGGCCCAGGAGTTCAAGGTTATCCTTAACTATATAATAAGCTCAAAGCTTTTCCTCTTCTCTTCCCGTCCTCCTGTGACTCCCTTTCCAAATTCAGAACTTGATCATCATTACATTCAGCCATTTGTTCAATAAGCTTCTTAAAAGACAATTACAGACTATTATACTCAACAAGACCATATTCTCTCTCTCTTCTCTCTCTCCCTCTCTCTCCCTCTCTCTTCCCCTCTCTCTCCCCCCTCCATCTCTGTCTTCCCTGAAGCACAATGGGAAAATTTTCAGAACAGACAGTCAATTTGATGATTAAAAAAAGCTGTGATAGATTTAAGAAAAAAAAACCCTGAGGTTATATAGGTATGTTTTCCAACATACTATATAATAAATAGTAATAGAATAAATTAGAACGCAGAAACAAAAGAAATAAAACAAAAGAAAATTTGATGAATGTGCAAATATGTGACTATTAAACAACCCATAGCAGAATAACCAGTGGACCAAAGGAAAAAGCTCAAAGAATTGGAAAAAAACTTTGAGACAAATTACAACAGAAGTACAACAATCCAGAACTAATAAAGAATAGCCAATGAAGTGCTTAAAGAAATGTCTATAGCTGTACATACACACACACACACACACACACACACACACACACACACACACACACACACACACACACACACACACACAAACTTCTAGGTGTAGAAAGTAATAATAAGCCAAGTTCAAAGCAAGGAAGCAAAGAACGGATCTGAGTGGGGTTGATCAAAAGAGCAACAGATGCAAGGGAGGTGATCAGAGAGTAAGGGCGCTTGCTGAGAATCGGAGTTCAGTGCCCAGTACTCACATGGTAGAAAGAGAGAACTGACTCCTTCAAGTTTTCCTTTGGCCTACATACACACACACACACGCACACACACACACACACATTTGTACATATGCACACAAAAATTTTATAATGTAATAAAAATCTAATCAAAAGACATAACTGATAGCAAAAATCAACAAAATTCAAGGTGGTTCATTGAAAATAAGAGCATGACTAACAAACCTTCAGCTAGACTGAACACAACAGAGAAGAAGAGAAGACTTAATTGTTAAAATCAAGAATGAAAGAATATGCATCCTCAGTAAATAAAAGATCTTGCAGAAATAAAAGGAATTATAAGAGAATAACATGAAAACTATATGTAAAAAAGTAAATAACATGAAAGAGACAAATTCCTAGAACCATAGAAACAGTCAAAAAATTTTAAGTTGTGAATGGTCCTAAAACATTAAGTTCGAATCGATACTATGAAGACTTTTCACAAAGAAAAGCTGAGATTCAGATGGCCTCCTTGAAATTTTCCATAGAGCATTCCATAGATGCAAAGTCCTTAACAAACCCCAGCAAGTTAAATACAGCAACATGCTGTGGTATCTCTGGGGGTTGGGATACTTCCCTGGCATGCACAAGGATTCCATCCCAGCACCATGAAAACAAAACCAGCAGCATGTTAAACAAAAAAAAAATGGACTATTCGCCATGGCCAACTGGGATTTATTCTAAGAATACAAAGTTTCTTTCATATCTAAAAATCAGTCAGTGAAATACATGGTTTTAACAGGACAAAGAACAGAAGTACTTCATTGCCTCAGTGGTCACACAAAGCATTTGACACAGTCTGTCATGATGAAAGTCACTCAAAGATTCTAAGAATAGAAGAGAATGCCTCAAGTAATAATAAAAGACATCTCAAAAATACACAGCTACCACAGTGGTTAATGGGGAAAAACTGAACAGTTTGCCCAAAGGTTAAGAATAAAACCAGAGGGATGGGGGATGGAGGGAAGGAGGGGTGGAGGGGTGAAGGAAAGGAGAGGTGGAGGGATGGCTCAGTGGTTAAGACACTGGCTGCTGTTTCTTGAATTTGGATACCAGGGTCCATTTCGGGAGACTCCCAATGGCCTGAAACCTCAGTTCCAGAGGACCCAATGTAGTCTTCTCGCCTCTTCAGGTACTGAAATGTACACACACACACTCACATGCACACATTCACACACACACACACACACACACACACACACATGTGCACATACACATGCATGTACATGCAAACAAGTAAAATAAAATAAATCTAAAAAGGAAAAGAATAAAGCAAAAGTGTTACTCCGTGTTTTCATCCCAGGTTGTACTAGACAGAATAATTAGACAATAAAAAGAAATTTAAAGCAGCCAAGCAGGAAATAAACGAGGAAAGTCATTTCTAGTCACAGACGGCATGCTCTTGTATATTAAAAATCCTAAGCAAATCTATAAAAGCTGTGGAAATAAACAAGTTAGTGTGTACATAGCATGTAAAATAACATAAAAATCAACTGTGTGTAAGCTTCTAACAGTTAGCGACTGAAAAAAAAATCTTCAGAATTCTATATTTAAAAGAATAAAACACTTAAGAATACTTTGGGAAAAAAAAAAACAGCAGCGGGGGAACAAGGTGGTTAAAACTAACTGAAGAACACCCAGATCATCAGAGAGAAACCCACATTTGTAGGCCAGGCCAGCTGTTACTAAGATGGCAAGCATCCTGAGATTGGCATTCCCCTTACTGCAATGCTACTGAAATTCCCACTGACTGCTTGGCAGAAATTTCCACAGTGTTCCTGAGACATGGAGGCACAGAAACTCAGAAGAGTCCAGAAACAGTTTTGTATTTATTTATTTCCCACAAGAACAGCAAGACAGCTCAAAAAGGAAAAGAGTCTCTTCAACGAGCATGGTGGACGGCTGATGTCTAAAGGCAAAGAGGATGGTGTGGAACCATCTGCCCTACAGAATTCAAAATACAATGCGGTCAAGCAGCCCATAGACCTAAATGTAAGAATGCGAACTGTGAAACCCTTCAGGAAAGTATAAGAGTATAAGCCCTTTGTGGTCTTGGATGTAACAACAGTTTCTTAGGAGATCAGGCCCTGAAGCACAAATAACAAAAGAAAAAAAAAATAGATGAATATAACTTTATCAAAAGCAAAAGCTTTTGTGCCATCAAGAAAGTAGAAAGTAGCTTGACAGTGGTGGCGTACACCTTTAAGCCCAGCACTCAGGAGACAGAGGCAGTGGATCTCTGTGAGTTTGAGGCCAGTCTGGTCTACAGAGGGAGTTCCAGGACAGCCAGAGCTACAACAGAGACACCCTATCTCAGGCTGGGGCTCTGGGGGGGGGGGGGGGGGGAAGTCAGGTTTGGTGCCTTGCACCACCAGTCCTGGCGCTCAGAAGGCTGAGGCAGGAGGACTGCAATGATCTTATGATCTTGAGACCAGTCTATAGAAGAGAGAAAGGGGTAAGAAGGAGGAGGAGGACAGGAGAGAAAGAACAATGGAAGGGACAGGGGATCAAAGGGAAGAGGGGGGAGGGGAAGGGGAGAGGAGGGAAGAGGCGGGGAGGGGAGGGAAAGAGAAAAAATAACCTATGGCATGAGAGAAGGAACTTGTAACCGATTTTAAAGTCTTGGTAGTCGATAATAAACAGATAAAATAAGCCAATAAAATGAGCAAAGGACCTGGATGGACATAACTCCAAAGAATATATAAAACAAGCAGTGTGCACATGAAAACACTGTTCAAAACAGTTAGACTAATGCAACTTAAAACCAAAAGATATACTCATCTCATACTCATGGAAAAACTATTATCAAAGTTACACAGTAGGACAAGAATTATCAGGCACGGGAAAAATCTGAAACTGTATCTATTGCTGGTAAAAATGTATAGTACTACAGTCATTTGGGAAGGTGGTAATTCCTCAAAATAGTAAAGATTCAAACTACCATATGACCCAGAATTCCATTTCTTAGTATATTCACAAGAAAAAATGAAGACAGATGTGTATACACAAACACACACACACACACACACACACACACACACACACACACACACACACAGCACAGAGAGAGAGAGAGAAAGAGAAAGAGAGAGAACTTATATGTGAATATTCTAAGAAGGTTTATTGAGAACTGCAGGTAAAGTTTAGTGATTGAATGCATCTAGCATGTGCGATGCCTGGATTCAATCATCAACATTATAAAAAATAGAAATAAAAATATTTACTCATAGCCAAAATCAACTCCAAATGCCTGTCAACCACTGAGTGATTCAGTAAAACAGGACATGCACATACAACGGAACGTTACCCAACAAGGAAAGGAAATGAGTTACAGACACACACTACAATGTGGATGAACTTGATATACTATGTTAAGTGAAAGAAGCCTGCCACACAACACATGGTGCACAAATTCTGTTCCAACGAAATGTCCAGAATAGATAACCCATAGAGCAAAGCACAGAGTAGTGGTAAGCCGTGGGAAATGGGAGGATGGACAACAGCAATGTTCTAAAATTAAGGCTGCTGAGAAATTCAGTTGGTAAAAGTTTCTTCATCCTCTAATCTGCATTGGAAGGAGAAACAAGACTACCAGAAGTCCCCTGACCTTCACATGTATGCCATGACACTAATGCTCATGCCTCTCTCTCTCTCTCTCTCCTCTCTCACTCTCTGTCAAACACACACACACACACACACACACACACACACACAACACAAGAGAGGCAGAAAAAGAACAATAAAAGATTTAATTTTTAAATTATGGCTGTATCAATACACCCAAGATACCACATAAAATGCTACCTAACTAGGTGGCATGAACAACAGAAATTTTATAAACAATACAAAATTTTTATCATATATTTTTGTAGCCTAGACATCTAATATCAAGGTGCCAGGAGGTCTTCTGGACGTTTCAGGGCCACTTGACCTGGAGTATGCAGCAGTGGCCAAAAACAAAACAGACCCTACCTCAAATAAGGTGCAAGATGAGAAAAACTGACCTCAACACACAAGCCACAGCATGAGCTCACCTGCAATACACACACACACACACACACACACACACACACACACAAAGTGCAATTTTAAAAACTGTATTATGCTGTTCAAAAGAGTATAGTTAATGACATGTGAATTAAATGTTAATAAAACAATGTTTAAAAAACGTTTGAGTTCTATTGTTGTTTGTACTATATATCTTTTACTTGCACTTTAAAATATCTACAAAAGGTTACGTGATTTGAAATTGAAAACAATATCTTAATATGAAGAAGCATTTTGTTGGCCTGGTCTTCACTCTATTCATAAAGGAAGTATCCCACCATTGGTTCTGAGGATGTTCAAACACTGCATTTCTAAAAGAAACGACAGTTTCTTGACCACAGATATACAGAACCTGAGGGACAGGACATTCCACCACTCAGTGCCACCCAGGGGATTCACTCAATACTGGGCTGCAAGAAACAGACTTCACATTATCAAGACAAAATCGGGATGCTCCCTGTTTCCCCTGCAAGAATGGTTGACTTGTTTGAACAGCTCTAAATGCTGATGAGTGACTGAACCAGGAACTGTGTCTGTACATGTGATGAGGAAGGTTCCTTGGAACGAGGTTCCTCCAGAGACAGCCTGCAGAATGGCAGCTCAAGTTCCTCTCAGATTTCTCCAATACAAAAGCACACATAGCTTTGAACTTCAATTTTAGGTTTATACACCAAGAGGCATGATAATATGAAAATACAATTAGATTCTCAAACAGATACTGGAGAGATGGCTCACAGCTAAGAGAGCTTGCCTCTCTGGCAGAGGACCCTAAGTTAGGTTCCCAGCACCCATCAAACAGCTTACAACAGCCTGTAATTCCAGCTCCAGGTGATAGGATAACTTCTTCTGGTCTCCACAGGCACCAACACACACATGGCGTACTCACATACAGCCATACACAAATACACATAAATGGAAATAAAAGACAAATCTTGCTTTTTTTTAAATTTCTCAAGCAGAAAAGTGAAATGATCCCATCTGGGATTTGTAAAAATTACTGTCATAGTCACATATTGGGTGAAATCAGAGGCTAGAGGCAAGATGGTCAAGAAAGAGACTTTTTTCAGTAATTTGGGTTGTGGTATACTGCAGGCATCTCAATTAGAACAGAACCTCTACAGTGACAAAGAATGGAACAAATATATAAGTGACTTTGGCCCCTGTAAAGGCAGAGTTGTGAGGCTGTGTCCATAGCTGGCTACACATAGATCTGGGAAGACCCAATCAACACCCATGCCTGAAACTTCCTTGTTGCTTCATTCCAAATGTCAAAAGCTTTGAATGAAACCCAAGGGAGGCTTCTTTGTCACTCCAGAGGTTCCTTTCCATGTGGTGGTGCATTAATCTCAGACTATTCTGAGGGACACATTAGTCACTTGGCAGGCTTTGAGGAACGTGACAGCCTAGGTTCTGTTGAGGTGAAGATTAGAACAGAAAGGGCACAATATTATAATGATGGACTTGGCACAGACTGTGGACACCAGGGGAGAAGAGGTTGGACAGCTCAGAATATCAAACGAGAAAGGGCATGGGGCTGTGTCTTCTAGGTATGGCAATGTACCTTTGGGAGGCTATGGCTGCAACCTTGATTTAACAAGGAAAGAGCTTTCTCTTTTGGCTTTCTGTTATTTCTAGTTTAGATCTTGATTTTCTTATAGATTTGGTTGTAATGGTAGGAGCCAAGTTTAATAAAGCTAACCAATTGAGTAAAAGCATAACGGACATTCATGGTGTATGTGTGTGTGTGCGCGCACGCGCGTGTGTATTTCTGCATGCACACACCTCTGCAATCTTTTTGCACATACATGGCACACCCATGCCAAGAATACCTGGAGAAGTACATTGTATCTTCCCAGTGTTGCTGCTGGTCTTCCTAGTTGTTCCTGATCCCATTTCTACAAAGACCTCTTTCCCCTCTCCTACTTCTTCTCCATATCACAATCTGCACTTTTGAACAGCTGGATTCAAATTGAGTAAGATGTAATCCTTGGCCATCACCTTTGGTCTAGCTGCTTTAACCAAGTATGTAGCCTTGAGAAAGTCCTTTTCTGTCTCTGGCCCTCAAATTCCTCATCTACATGAATATAGCAATATTGTCATGACGTTATATGCTAGTGAAATAATACATAAGTATACGAAAAGTTCTAAATAAATAGGAGACATATTTATTGCCTCTCTCTTTGTCAAGCCTCAATATGAGGGTTTATACTTTGTCTTATTGTATCTTGTTGTGTTGTGTTTGGAAGGTATCTCTTCAAGGTGTGGTCTTTTCTGAAGGAAACTGGAAGGAGAGTGGTTCTGGGGGAGAGGTAAAGTGTGAGGGGAGCTGGAATGATGGAAGAAGGGGAAATATTGGTGGGGATGTGTTGCATGAGAGAAGAATCTGTTTTCATTTTTTAAAGAGCTTTTCAATTTTGTGGTGTAGAACTTTAACCTAGATCCAGGAGAAAGGATGTTACTGGGCTGAGGGCAGCAGATCTCCTCCGTTTTACCTACATATGTGATATTTGCAAGTGTGTTGACATGGGTTTTAAATTCCAAACACTATCCAAACTTTTCATTCATCCCTCAAGTATCCATTTCCATACCATTTTTGCTGAGCTCAGAAGTAGAAAATTTCTGGACCAAAAGCCCTTCCCCATCAGTTGTCTAGTTTGGGGTTGATCAGCTGGACTTCCTTTGAGGGCGGTGTCTCATTGGTTTTGCGCCATCTGCTGGACTGTGTCTGAAGGTACACAATCTGTTCTGGAACTGCCAGAGTCATGGCCCTGCAGTGTAAGGAAGAATACTGCAAGGAGTGGCCATCAGGATTGACAGCTTCAGGGAGGGGGAAAAAATGCTTTATAGAGAGCAACCAGAAAATCCTAACTTTATTCAACTTGGTTGACTTAATTAAACTTGACATTTGAGGTAGCAATCCAGTAACTGAATTGGCACCACATTTTCCAGCACTTCCTTAGCATGGTATCTACATGTAATAGATTGTTCCTATCCTGTTCTTCCTACTCCAGTAGAGCCCTCATGAGGATAGAACTAATATCTTTAGCATAATCTTCTTCCATTCCTGCATCATATATATATGTATATGTATATATATATATATATATATATATATATATATATATATATATATATAATCACCTGGTACATGCCAAACAAGAGTGGAAATGCTCAACAAACACTTACTATACACTGAACAAGCAAAGGCATCTCAAGTACCAAGAAAGGGTTGGATTTAGATGAGCTTTCATAAACCCTGAGTTTTCATAAACCCTTGAAGTACACAGTCATCCACTGCCTTTATTCTCCTCGATGAAACAGTATCAGTAGAGATGACATTATGAGGTCACAGGTGGATATCTAAAAACCAGGTACTACCCAAAGCCCAACTGGCCCAGCAGCCTCTGTGATGAGCATTGTATGCACTGAGGGTGAATAGGCAGAGAGAGCTCATGCCTCCTGTTCTGGTTTGAATAGGAAACCACTCACAAGGTCTAGTGGTTCAGATGCTTGGTCTCCATGCACTGTTTTGGGAGGTTATAAAGACATTGGAAAGCAAATCTAACTGGAAGAAGGTAGTCACAGGGGTATGATCTTTAAGGTTACACCTGGCCTCGGTCCTATTCTTCCTCTTTCTATTTCTGGACACCATGGAATGACCAGTCTCTGCCATAGATTCCTGTTACAATGATGTTCTAGTTCACCACTAGTCCAGAAAAATGGGGCCATATGACTATGGGCTGAAACCTCCAAATCTGTGAGCCAAAAATTAGTTCTTCCTTTAAACTGTTTTTCTTAGATATTTGGTCTCAGTGGCAGTAATAAAGCTAATACACCTTCCGAGAGCTCACAGGCCTAACCAGGAAGAAAGATTCCCTTAGAGAATGTGGACAGTAAGACAATAATGTGAGTAACTGATGTCCTATGCCACTGTAACGCTATAGCAAACTAAAACTCTATAAGCAATCACAGAAGATCCTGGAGAAATGTGGGAAGAGTTCCTGGAGAAGATGTTGGCCAATATCCCTACAGTCTAGTTGAAAATTTTAACCTATAGAAATAGGCTTTCCCTTGATTGCCCCTCAAGAGATTGAAGACCCTAATGCTGATGCATGTACTTAAGACACAGGACTCAGAGGATTCATGTCAGATCTGACCTGAAAGCCTCTTCCCTTAGAACTATCTTTCATAATACCAAAAGTGCTGTGCAAGCTGCCAAGGGAGGGAAGCAACCAATAGTTCTGCCTAACTGTGATGCCTATGAACCACAACCATGACCAGAATGGTGCGATAGTGTAGTAGTGGCACTCATATCTTGACAGTAACCAACAGTTGTGTAATTTGACTTAAGGCCAGCTCAACACAAAGAAATCATGCCAAGAACTGGAAACCTATTCAACTACCTGGGACTAGTGAGGTCATAGATCTTAGGAGAGAACCTACTATTGCCACATAAACTGGCATAATTCCTAATTGTATTCTAAATACTTATTCTTATGCTCACAGTAAGTGTAACTCTCACCATTCATCAAAGAAGCTACTGTTTGCAACACGTAAAGAGACCAATACAGAAAACCATATCTAGTCTGATTTCTTATCCTAGCTATTAACAATGATGCAAAAAGCATTGCTATGTAAGTATCTCTGTGGTATGTTGAGTTTTTCAGATACTTTATAGTACTTTACAGTATGTAATACAGTCTCTTTCTTCTGTCCACATCTAGACTTTGTATGCATTTCTACTTTTTTCTGAATGTGTTGATTTTAGAGAAGATGGAGACATGCTTAAGATTGTGCAAGGGATATGAGATCTTTCATATGCAAGGTTCCATAGGCTACCTGGAGGATGAAGTAATGCTATGACTTGTGGGATTTTTTAAAAATGTATATGTAACCTGAATATGGAGGAAAATCAATATGGCTTATAATGTCATTTTATCACATCAAAATGATCCAAAAAGATTTGAAATGGATTCATGCAGTTATGTTGGTCCAAACCATCTCAGAAAATGTGGAGGAGTAAGTAGCATCAGTGGGTAAAGCCAATTTAATCTACACATTGCTCAGTGAATGAACTCTCTCTTCACTGTTGTCTGATGTTCCCCCGCCACAGGTGAAGTCATATTTTCAAGGAAAGTATGCAATGGATAAGAAGTTACCAAAGAGAAACTGCTAAACAGGTTGTAGAGTGTATTGGCACTAGCTTTCTCCCTACAACTTGCTGAGCTTGCATTACTAAATATGGCTTCCTGCTTCTGTCATAACCAGCTCTACAGCCCCAGGACTGTGCTGTATTCACTCTTCCATGATATTCATTGACTACGCAATGATGCTTAAGCCAGATGTGTATGAACACACTAAATAGGATAATATGTAAGTTCTTGGAAGGCATAGGAAAAGGCATAGGAAAGGGGTCTTGTGGGATAGCTCAACAGTTAAAAGCATTTGCTGCTGCACTTCCAGAGGACCCCAGTTTGATTAGTTCCAAGCACCTACATCAAGAGGCACACTACCACTTATAACTCTGGCTGCAGAAGATCTGATACCCTCTTTGGGCTTCTATGTGTGTGTGTACCATGCACACACACACGAATACTCATAAATTAAAAAATAAAATAAATATTTTGTGCTGATTAGTTGGGGTTTTTAGTTTGCTTGGGTTTGTTCTTGATATTTTTGGGGTTTTTTTTTGTCTCTGGTGGGGTTTTTTTCGTCAACTGGACACAAGCAAGAGTCATCTGAGAAGTGGACACTGTGTTTGAGTGATTGGCTCCTTCAGATTGCCTGTAGGCAGTTCTGTGGGAGCATATATGTCGAGGGTACAAGGTTCTCATGCTCACAGATAATAGTAGAGAAACTAAGAACATTAAATTCACAAGACTTTCTCTTGGATGGAAGACATTTACAATTTTTTTTACCCCGAATGCTGGGATTGGATGTAGTTAATGGCCTGGTGATCCTTTGCTGTCTGCAGGGCCAGACCTCACCCAAATCCTCCAGAGGCCTGAGCATTGTTTATCAGGCAATAGAATCCACGCTTAAAAAAGAGGTCCCATGTACTTTGCAAGAGTCTACTTTATGCTTATTCCAGACTCTTCCTCCCTGGACCTTTATCCTGAGCTTTGTTTCTCAGCCAATAGAACCCATTCTTACGGACAAGCTCATAGGTGCCTTGCAAAAGATATGTACTTCGTAGAGCAGTTTTGACATAATCATGCCTTAAGCTTTGCCATGATCATTGTTACAAGAAAACTTTGTTCAAAGTTGTACTGTGCTTAAATATGTCAAAAACATACTGCTCAGGGTCAGACTCCAGAAGTTTGAACGCCATCTAACTAGGTCATGTTGAACCAGATTCCCTTCTTGCTTCCCGTGAATCATTCCTTTACCTGCCATAGTGTTTGCAGGAACCCACATTTTTGATAGATGATTGATTTGGGAGGGCTCATCCCACTATGGATGATAGCAGTCCTGGGCAGGTGATCCAAGATGATATAAGAAAGCAAGCTCAGCAAGCTACGGGGAGCAGGTCAGTAAGCAGCTTTCCTCCGTGGTTTCTCCCTCTGCTCCTGTTCAACTGCTGGCCTTGGCTTCCCTCAAGGATGAACTGTAACATCAAATGAACCCTTTCTTCCTCTCTGTTGCTTGCTGTCGTGTGTTTATCATAGCGAAAGAAAGCAGACTAGGACATCTTTAAAAATAAATGTGAAAAGGGGGAAAAAGGTCATCCATGAAATTTGCTATTGCTATTTTTAGCAAAAATTTGCAAAAGCAGAATATTTCAATGCCCAGAGATCAAGCACAGCATGATAATAAAGGAGGAGTTAGGGTCTTTTGCACAGACCGTGTGCGATCTCACTCAGGACATCTGGACAGGAGCAGAACATTACTTAACAGCAGAATTACTGAGCCTTTCTGTACCTAAAACACCCATCCCTAAGGCCTGTCCTTTCCTTGGAATTGTCTTGTAACTCAGTCTCTTATTATCTTCCTCTCTCCTAGTCAATCGTGCAAGTTCAGACTCAGTGTTCCAACACATGCCAACCTCATGGGCCTTTCTGTCCAGCCTTGCTCCAGCCCACTCGGCACTAACAAATTAACTCTTAATTGACTTTGATCTGGGATCATCTAACTCCTTCACCTAAATCCCTTCACCAGTCTCCACTAATTGCAGAATTGAATCCAAACTCTCTGGACCATCTCAGGCAACACTTCGCCCTCACAATACGTTCTCCCATTCTTGCCCTGTTAGCCTTTGATGGATCTGGCCAAAATCCTGCAGGCAAGCTGGCCTGTTCATGCTGGCTCACCTGGAACTTCCTGTGGCACAGAACAGACTGTGAAGAAGGCTCAAGAGTGGGCCTGAAAGAGCACCCCCATAAAGGCACGGGCACAAATGTAGCTTTAAAATGAAGAAATGCAGGGAACTAGGTCTAAAATGTCCAACATACGGGAGTTAGTATCCATATTATCTCTAAGTGATGCTATTTTAGGCTGAGCAAACATGTCAGAGCTTGTTCTGGATCTCTGCCAGGGTGTCTCCAGAGCCCTTGCTTTAGATACCTAGATATGCAAATAGATGCAAACTGAAATAAAGAACTATTTATGGGTTAGGAAATCAGGAAGACTGTTGCACAAACACCAAATCTGTTCAGTTTCAGCAACAGTCAAGAATATTTAAATATGAACACGGCAGTATCACGTTAACAATATTCTAATTCATTTATCACCCACACTTGTCCCAGTTATGATTCACAGGGCAGATGTGTGGACTAATGTGAGTTTCTTGGAGTCAGCTTTACAACAAATATCAAAACCCTTAAAATTGTACTTTTAGAGTCTTTGATCCCCTCCAAAAAATAACCTATGCATATCCATAAGTTTTATACCCAGAACTTAACAACAAAGATGTTTAGGAGAGATATGTTTGGAAGAACAAAATATTGGGTATCAATTAAGAACCTCTAAATGACAAAATGCCTAAATAGTTTGGGATATGCCCACATGACAACATCCAGCGTGACTATATTATAGGAGAATGTGGTGCCATAAGAAGATAATGTGACATATAGCCAAGAAAATAAATCAATGTGGAGATTTTGCAGCAGTATGATATCTCCAATAAAATAACTATGTCAGAAGCCTAGGGATTAAAATAAAATATGATCAGTGAACTTCTTTGGATGACCAAATTCAAGTGTTTTTTTTTCCCCATATTTTATACATATTTGCACTTATCAGTACTTTTCAAATTTTCTGCTTGAAACATTTTGATAATAAGAAAAGCACAATAAAAGGACTATAAGTTAGTATAAAATTGCTTCTTTAATACGGGGAATAGTTTTGCACACACACCCCCACCCCAGTGCACTATGATACCATCCAAGTTGTGTGCTCTATAATGCCAATAAGGAATTGTTAGGTTTGAACCTATTTCCAAAAGTAAATGGATCATGAAAACACTCTCCTTCCACAAGTGCAGAGGAGGGACAAGAGGTGTAAGCAAGCTCCTCACGACACTGGCGAGAACACTGACCTCCTCACTCGACCCCTCTATTTAAAAAAGGAAAAAACTCAGTGGCTGCAAAGCCCTTTGTGAAAGCAAGCCTCTAAAAGAAAGACCTCTTGTCTGGCAGCTAAAAGCAATCCACCAGAGTGCTTCCACCCTCCATCTGACTCTCAGGCAGTTAAGTGGGAAAGGTAACCAGAGACAGGGGCCAAGGCCACCAAAAGGAACAATGATTGATAAGTAAATAAAAGTCACTAACCTACTTCTCTAGGTCTTGAAGCCATTTCTGTGAGTGTGGCTGATTAAAGACTCAACATCGGATTCAACATTGGATGATGGGGCAAAAACAGTGATACAGAATGAAAACATAGATATTATGAAAGTAAAACACAAACCATAGATGGCTGTGGCGTGACTGAGGACAAGCTGCTCCTGGGCTAGACCTGAGTTCTCCAATCCTTAGGTGTTCACTCTTTGCAAATGTCTCACTAGTCACAGAGACCTCCCGGGTGTAGGATTCCTGTAACCTACACTGGCCAAGCTACGGCTTCTGGCTTTTGATTTTGCCTACTGTTTCACAGGTAGTGGGGCCCTTGGCAAATGCATGCTCAATGAATTTCTCATGAAAATGTGGGAAGCGATCCGGAAGATGATTCCTGTCGGTGTTCAAGTTAAAGGTTCCAGCAGAGGTCAGTATCTCACAAATGATTCAAGGATGCAGAATACCCCCCACTCCCCACCCTTGTTACCCTCAAGGCGTCCCTGTCTAGCATTTGGCAATGGGAAAAGTCTTGGAAACAAAAGCCATTGCAGGATGAGGAAATTTATTGAACCTCCCCAAGCTTCACAGTCCTTGTCTATAAGAAATGCCCAGAGGATGATGGGAAGACTTGTGAGCAACGTTATGTGATAGAATCTAGCCCAGTGTCTGGTACCAAGTGCATGCCACTTGCTTCCATGTCCTTGCTTTCCCTTGCTTATTAAGGTTTCTCCGTCTAACAGTGAAAGGTAAGACAGTCTCCTCAACAGGAGGTCCTGGTTGTTTTAAGTCTATGATGAGTTAGAAGTTACCACTATTCAATCCTTTCTCCAAAACTACTTCTAAAAAGAAGATAAAACCAGGGCCAATGAGATGACTCAGCAAGTAAAGGCACATAAGTCTGAGTCTGAGGACCTGAGTTCAATCCCAAGGACTCACATGATAGAGAGAACTGATTCCTATAAGTTGTCCTCTGACCACAAGGGAACTACAGCACACACACACACACACACACACACACACACACACACTAATAACAACAGAACAAAATAAAAGCGTAAATAGAAAATTAATTCCGAAAAACAATAAAAGAAAATGAAAAAAGGTTACAGCAGGACAAAAGCATAGTGAAGGACAGGAACACGTGCATTGAAAACTAAATCAATAACATTACCCAGTGTTAGTTCTCCAAGCACCAAAATGAGGCAAAGTTGGATTCAATTTCTTAGACAGCAGGCACACACACTGAAGTCCAGCAACTATGTAAAACAAGTTCAAAGGTCAAAATCCTGAAAGGCATGAGGAACAGGTTCTGGGGACCCTGAGACCTGTCCCAGACCCCAACACACAAGCCCCACAGAAGCAGTGTAGTGTGCCTTGTGAAGGCTATGAAAGAGGACATTAGACAGCTGAACTGAAATCTTCCTCCCAGTTTTAAAACTGCAGAACATGAGATAACGTGTCACCTTATCCTTGGAAACCTCGCTCCCCCATCAGTAAATGAGAGGACCGGTGATTTACTGATACAAATTTGGGACGATGGCTGGCAATTTGCATCCTTGGATACTGGGATAGGCATTCTCTATTAACTATAGTGCGTAATGAGTAATGGGAGGCCTCAGCCTTCCTCCAGGTTATTATTGGAAGATAACCTCCTGTGCCCTTCCAGAACAAAGGTTCCTCTGCTCTGAGGAGGAACCTAGCCTGGTGAGTGCAGGTCACTGCCACAACCTAAGACTGGCAGCTGCTTCCCAGGCAAAACGACAGAACTATGGCAAAAAGAATCTGAGAGAGCAAAGATTTCACTAACACCTGGTTGGAAGGCAAGACTTGGTCAAGATAATTTTTTAATGTGAATTCCTCCCTTCCTTCCTTCCTTTCTTCCTTCCTTCCTTCCTTCCTTCCTTCTTTCCTTTCTTCCTTCCTTCCTTCCTTTCCTTCTTTCTTTTCTTTTTTCTTTTTTTTTTTGTTACTGTTATTGTTTTGTTTTTGTTTTAGGTCAAGAAAGCAGAAGGCTACCAAGCTGAGTACCATCTCCAGGCACTTCCAAGGGATCACGTGCCTCTCCAGAAATGCCATTTGAAGTGATGTAAGAGTGGAGGAGTTGGAGCCCTGGGGATTAAATTTCTGCTGAGATGCACATGGTTTTGGAGGGGTGGGAAGGAAATGAGCTCTTAACCCAGGGAATGCAAAGCCTTCAGGGAAACACTTCTAGGTCTGATATGGAGAGTATCAAATGCCACTGGCCATTCACGGCTCTCATCGTATTAGAAGGTAGCTGGAGATCACACCTGGCCAGGCAGGCCTGGCTGGGAGAAGTGGGGGAAACACCTGTCTCAGCCTGTCTCACATATACACTCACACATTCCTAGGTCTGGGAACTTTTTTTCCACCACAAAGACATGTTTTATGACTATGTACTTTTATGACTGAACAATCTCACATTCATCTGACAGGAAGTAGGGGCTAAGTGGTCTAGGAGATTCGACACCTGGGTCCTGCCAACCTGGTCCCATTGGAGTTCAGCTGATCTACTCAGCCTGCCACAAGGGCCACACATCTCCCTCTGCCTGGTAGCTACCTGCTATAAGGACAACAGATAAAGTTTGTGAGAAGGAGAATCTTGTTCTTGGAAAGCCCAGTGGCCAAATCTGGATCTCTGTCATCTCTGAGCCCCTGTGTTACAGATGTTAAAAAGGTCAAGACAGTTTTCTCCCGCAACACTCAAGGAGGTTCTTTATGAAGCATTGAGAACAATGCACACGTGGCATTAATAGCCCCCCAGTAATGTTTCATTCATATCCAGACACCTGCTGGTTTAAGTGTATGTATGTGTACGTACATAAAGATGTTTTTGCATAGCACAGGAAGGTCTGAACAAATGCCTGTCATCCATGGAGGCTAAAGAGGTAAGCACTCAAAATTATAGTCCCCGTCAGTGACATGGAATGTACCAGGCAAACTCATGACTTAGGACCATAGACAGACCAGAAAACACCATGGAAATGCGGACTATGATGATAGAGAAGGCTCTGGGATGGACTAGTCATGTGGGTCCTTAGCAGTGAGCCAAAAGGACCAGTGAGCAGCGTAGAATTGGACAAGAACCCACTTTGGCCCTGGCAAAGCTGATGCTGTGAGCCCTCCCCCCTCTTCTCTGTCACAAGACAAGTACTCAATATACTTCCCACTGCATCTCTTCTGATTACAAGAGGGCTGCATGGTAGGGAAGTTTCCCACCATCAGAGAAAAGTATACTCAGAAACTCTCACCCTACTATAACAGCAGGAAACTCTGAAGGGAAGGGAAGAATGGGGCAGTGGAGAAGAGAAGAACCATGTGAGGTTCTGTCCAAGGAGCAGGCAAGCCCTGAAGACTTAATTCCTCAGACAACACAGGCAAAATTTTACCATCCCTAAACTCAGCAGACAACAGGAAATGTATTCTCTAGACAGATTTGACAAAGATCTGCAAAAGGACTAGTAGGCATGAGCAGGAGTAAGGAATAGCCTGGAATAAGGGAGACTCAACTCCAGCTAGCTAACTCCTTCACCCAAGGCTGAAAACCAAAGAGCTCCTCTCTAAGAAAGAAAATAAGTTTTATGAAAGGTTACAAAGAAAAGCTATAAATACTGGTGTTGGACCCTAATATCTGAGCTTTGAGGAAATTCTATAACCTAAGAGATAGCATTGGCAACAGGAAAAACTAAACATATTTATTTAATATGACAGATGTAATGATAGTTGGGACTTGATTCAGAACTATGAAACAAGAATTGGATATTGTTTAAGAAAGAGAAGTCAGAAAGAGGCCTTGGAAATTTGAAAATATGCTAGTAAAATTTTTTAAACTGAACGAATTAGAGTAGAAAGCTGAGTAGGTCTCGTGCAAATAAAACAGAGAGAATAAATTCAAGGTGGAGAGATAAGACAACCAATCTGAGAATTTAAAAAGACAGAGCAGGAATTCTAGAATGGAAACAAAGAAAATGAGAGGATTGAATTATCACAGTTGAAAAGAGAAGAGATCTTCCTTTATGAGGAAATATTCTCTGCAAAAGTACCTGGTATGAAATCTATGCGTATCAGAAAGAGGAACCCCTAAACTTCTGGCAGAAGTGGAGACTGAAGGGCAGGTGGTTCATCGAACTGTGGTCTCTCAGCACCAACCGAACTCCGCTAGCATGAGTTTCTAGTGAGAGGAAATATGATCAGTTCCTGCCGTATTCAAAGACTATTTTGTAAGCCCTTCTTCTTGGATCCTGCAAAGAGGAATGGATAGGGAAACTAAAAATAAAGAGACTGGGAAGGGGGACAACAAGATGGCTCACCAGGTAAAGATGTCTGCCTCCGAGCTTAATGACCTTAATGACCTTTGACTCACAGGACCCACATGGTGGGATGGGAGGACTGACTGCAAAGTTTTCTTCTGCCCTCACCCATGACACTCGCAGGCAAGCACACACAAACACCCACGTATACACGAACACAACTGAATATAAATTAAAGTTGTTAAAAGTAGAGACTGGAAGACATAGATAGCCATGTGCGAAGGCTCCCCGCAGTGAGTGAGACTGCAGGAAGCATTATTCGGGCATTATCACCCTAGTCTCCATGGTAACCCTCGATATCAGGTATGACTATTAAACCTGGAGGTATCAATTCTCAAAGCAGTGAAGTGACTTTCCCTGAGATCTTATTAAAGACCCAAGGTCACACTGCTCCTTCTTCCACTCTAGCTGGCGTATATGAAGCGGTCACACAGAGATTTCCTGCTAACAACCCTGAAGGAGGGAGAGTCTCTGTGGACCTAATGGGAATGATAAGAAAGTTTGAGCTTTCTTATTTTCTTTTTTACTGAAATTCTTCATGGAAGTTGTGACACTCGAGTTATATAAATGTTGAGAAGAAGGCCAGGGAGACAGCTCAGTGGGTAAAGGATTGCAGTTCAAGCCTGAGTTCAAAGCTGAAATCCACATAAAGGTGAAAAGAGAGGAGCATCTCCACAAAGGTGTCCTCTGACCTTCATACCTGCACTGAGTCTCACACACACACACACACACACACACTCACCTCTCCTCTCCTCTCCCCTCCTCCGTCTCTCTCTCTCTCTCTCTCTTGTTTTCTCTCTCTCTTTCTCACACATACACACCCATAATAATAATAATAATAATAATTTTTAAATCAATATTGAGAGGTGATATTGGGATAGGATTTTTCTGATTTGTTTTCTCAGAATCGCCTTATAATATTATTTTTATAATTCTTACTTTACAAAGGGATGAGCCTAGGTCCTCAGCACCCCTTGAGCCCAGAGAAGGCTCCGCATTCTCTCCTCCTTCATCTCACTAGGTACCTCAGAAACACCTGTTTGGAACTGGATTTTGTCACCGCTCTATGCGCAAAAGGAAAAGATCCCAGGACAACACTAGTTGCAGAAAGAAATCACTAGAAGTAGAGCACGGTTCCAGAAAATTCATTAGGGGGAGATGGAGGAGAAGAGGACAAAGCTCACAGTCAGCTGTCTTATCCATGCTGGCATGGAATGTTAAGCTGATGGTAGGGAGCAAAGCAAAGTAAAGCACTTCAGGCAGAGTGAGCTGAGCAGGACTTTCTGAGAGAACAAAAGTCCCTGCCAGACAATCCTCCCATTTAAACCAGATCTGCCAAACCAGGACTCCTGCTCCCCAGTTCCAATTAACAGCCGCCTTCCCAGCTCCAGACATGCTGAATCACTCTCCAGTGCCTCGGCTGCCATGCCTCATAAAGCCTTGTGCTCATCTAATCCTCTAATAGCCTGGGGTGGTATTAGTGTCACAGTAGCAAATTCGTTCCAATTTGGAGCTTTATTATTTCACTGTAAGGAAGTCAGCAGCCTTGCAGAAGGAACCGCAGACCATCTGTTAACCCTTTCTGATCTCAACTCGAACAGCTGAGCAAGGAATATCAGACTTCTCATGAACAAAGTACCTGTGGATCGATCTCTCTGCAGCCACAGACATGCTTTGAGTACAGTGGTCCACGGGTCTGCAGAGGACTAGTTTACTTCCAGGATTCGGTGTGGGCTCCCAAATCCAGGGATGCTCAAGTCACTTATATAAGCAGAATAATATTTGCATATAATCTCTGCACATCTTCCTATGTGCTTCAAGCTATCTCTGGAGGATGTTTAACACCTCATATAATGAAAATGCCACAGAAATAGCCAGTACACCCTGTTGTTCAGGAAACAATGATAAGAAGAAAGCCAGCACATATTGTAGTCAGGAACAATTTCTTTCCTTGAAAATATTCGATCCTGGTTGGTTTTGGCCACAGTTGTAGACCAGGCAGGCAGAGAAGGCAGGCCACCCAGTCACTGTCAACAAGCACACTGTGGATGCATCCAAGTTACCCTGAAAAGTCTGGTATCTAAAACCTTAGGTCTGGGCTAAGGACATGTGAGGCCCTAAGCTTGGAACCCTAGTATCCACCTGCCGGTGCCCATAACCCTGATGCTACCAGGGGTAGAGCCAGGTGTGGAAATAGAAAACAGAAGATTACTGTGACCTGCTGATTGTCAGCCTAGGTAAATTATGGCCACTTCCAGGTTCTGTTACACGGCAATGGTTCTCAACTTTCCTTACGCTGCGACCCTTTAATACAGTTCTTCATGTTGTAGTGACCCCCATCCATAAAATTGTTTTTGTTGCTACTTCATAACTGTAATCTTGCCACTGTTATGAATCGTAATGTAAATATCTGATATGCAGATGGTCTTACACAACTCCTGTGAAAGGGTTGTCTAACCCCCCCAAAGGGGTTGTGACCCACAGGTTGAGAACCACTGTGCAACATACTCTAACTCAAGGGAATAAGATGGAGGATGATAATGGACGACACTCAACATTCTTCTCTGGCCTCCAGGTGTGCCCATGAGCGCACATATCTGCACGCATGGAGAAAGGAGGTGTGGGGAGGGAATGCATTTGGGTGATCTTGGAAAAGTCTTTTCATCTCTGTGAGCCAATGGTTTACCATCTGCGTTAGACTTCCTACATCCAGGGACTGGGCGAATGGGGGTTCACAGTGTGCATGGAGAAAGCAGTCACATGCACTCATGTCTTTGCTTCCTTGGTTCACTTCAGGATTGTCACTTCTTTTTGTTCCTTATGCAAAATCTTCTCAGGGAAGAAGAAAAACATGTCGGCTCCTGGATAAACCTCCTTGACCAGAGTAAGACACAGCCTAGGGGTCTTTGATGAACTCACAACTCTGCCTAACTGAATTATTTAAATGGAGCTCAATCCTGCAAACTATGCATGTTGGGGACAAGGGGACTCCAAAGAAGGAACAGAGAAAAGTCATTCGCAAGCATCATTTTGCCTGGAGACAGTGGAGGAGTTTGCCAAATATACTAGTTCAATAGAGAAATGCAGGGTAACTACTCCTAGGGAAACATGCACAAATGTCTACTCATTCCAGATGGGACAGATAACAGACCAGAGGGGGCAACCCAAGCAAGTCTAGTCTGCTGAAGCAATGGATTATTGCGGTTACGGGAGCATGCGGGAGGCGGGAGGGTGCATCGTAGAAAAGCCCAGCATGGGCCATGACTCACTGCATCCTCAGAGCTCCCTGTACAGCCCACAGTCCATTCTGCCAATGTCTCCTTCCCTTAGCGTTGTCCACTCCTTGCTCTTATAACATTAAGGATTTGTTGGATGACTCTTGTAACTTCCCGACCTTCCTGAATCTTGTAAATTCCATTGGCTACTTGAGTCATATGAGCACCCTCCCTACAGGCAGGAATGCTTCAGTCTTGAAGAAACAACTATGCAGCAACTGTTTAATCTTAAAAAGGAGTCATTGTGGCAGTGCGAATGTAGCCTGCATTAGGTACCTGTATGCAAGGTGAAGCAACACGGAAACTAAATCCACCATTCAAGTGATGGCGCAAGTTGGTAAAGAAAGCCATTCTGCAGAGCACGTGGAGTGTTGTGGGAGAGGAGAAGGAGAAAGGACACTTCTTCACCCCTTACTCAATATCTTCTTTCTACCAAAAGCAAGAACAAGAAAACTCCCCCACTGATTTGTCACAGAATGCAGAGCAAACTAGAAAAAAAGTCTCTCCTGGGTCATTGGCACCGTAGCATATATTTGATAAGATTGTGGAAGAATTGGATGGCTCTGGGCCCAGTATTGCACCTGCAGGTTGAAGAGCTGAGTGTTAGCATGGCTGCCATTGAGAGTTAACTCGCATGGACATCATGCAGAATGTAAGAGAATGGCTGCCCCATCTACTCCTCCCTGTTACCCCATAAGTGCAATTCTATTCTTATATCTGTTTCAGAGATGGAGATATACAGAGATTCAGATGGTCATGGTCATGGAGTTTGTATAACAGAGACTCGAATTCAAACACTCACTGCCTGATTTCAAGGCTGTAATTTTAATTATCTCATCACTTTAAGTGTGAAATCAGAGCAATTGCATATCAAGAAGTAATTTAAATAAAAATATCAATCAAAGGGGCTGAATAGATGGCTCAGTGGTTAAGAACACAGACTGATCTTTCAGAGGACTAGAGCTTGGTTCTCGGCACCCACATGGGTGGTTTACAACCACCTGTAATGCCAGCTTTAGAAAAATCCAGTGTCTTCTTCTGACTTCTGTAGATACTTCACTCACCCACACGGACCCTGCGCCATACATATAATTAAAAATAATTTTCTAATCCTAGTTAAAAAACAGATCCAAGGTAGACTTGAATAAAACCCAGATTATCTATAGTGGGTTCTACAAAAAGAAAAAGAGGATTTGAAGGAATCTTAGAATAAAGAGCTGCATACAAGGCCAGAGCCTACTGTATTCTTCATCACATTTCAGGTTCCTTTATTCTCTTGCACAAAATAGCGGGTCCTTAGTATATCATGTGTGACTATATGTAGAGCTCTCTTTGCTACGTTAACTGCATATTTAATATGAATTCAGCCCATCCCAATAAACTCTTTTGTGATGTTACCTTAAAACCGTAAGTTACAGAATTACAGGTATAATGAATTACAAAGTGCTTCAGGGCTCTCCTCTGTGCTTACAGCAACTTGTTGCCAGAAGCTTAGATAATAAAACAGATTCTGAAGAGTCCATTAAATGCACAAGGTAACTTCAACCCACCTTCTGCTTCCAGCTGCCCTGGAACAAACAGAGACAAAGACTTGAAAAGCAAGTAAAGTATTAGACCCAAGGTTGATTTGTATATGAGAAGACCACATGCTCCGAAAATCCAGCTCTTGTTCATTGATTCTGGCCAAATAGTAGGAGTGTGTGTGTCTTTCATACTCTACAAGATCTGGAGGGATAGGCAAAGGTCAGGGACACCTGACAAGATGCCAGAGTTGTATATACACTGGTAGGCACATGAATATTGAAAACCATGATGAGTTTCTCAAGGTGGCTCAACGGCAACTAGCTCGAGTATGAAGCACTCTTGGTAGGCAGTCTTAGGCACATGCACATTTTTGTAGGCCTGATTCTAGATCTACCAGGTTATAACTATGAAAGCCAAGAGAGATATCCCCCAACTCAGATATTTCTCTGAATGTCCACAATTTACCAGCACATTATGAGAACCTAATTTTTTTCCCAAGCATATAACTAATAAGGGAATCTTTGGTCATATACAAGAACTAAACACAATAATGTTCCTTTTGCCAACTTACAGACTTTCTACAGTTTCCCCAGGAACCCAATTCACAGTCAGAAAGTAGGAAGGGATACCCATTCTGTGATAGTGTGTCAAGCTGCCGGTCACTAAATTACAGTAGGATCCCCTTGCCAACTGGCTGCTAGGAAAGAAAGCAAAAGTGGAGGGGGGAGGGGAGGGGGGAGATTCCCACTGGAGTTGGGTTCCTAGAATGACTTAACAGTAAAGGCCTTCTAAACCAGACCTGATATCCTCCCCTGATGCATCTTTAGGCTGATTGACCCTAACAGCTGGATCCTAACAGCTGGAAAACATTCTTTCCTCCTAAGCACTGGCCCAGCATTTAATGTCTGCACCATTCATGTCGTATTTAACATGCCACAATGGGTGGTGTGATCGTGTTAGGTGTATTTTTCTTGTTTTCCTCTCAGAATTCTAGAGGATAGGGAATTGAATCGGTGGTGCTTGCTTCATCAGTGTGAGCACCTGTAAATGGATTCCTAGCATACCCAGATAAAAAGCATGTATCTTTGATTCTAGTGGTGAGGAGAGGGGGAGATGGAGACAGATAAATACCCAGAACCAGACTAGCAGGTCAGTGAGATCCAAATTCAGTAAAAGGCCATGTCTCTAAAACTATGGTGGAGAATGTTAGAGGAAGACACATGATGTAGACCTCTGACCTCCAAATGGGTATGCACATGCACACGCATGATTGTGCATGCACACATATACCACACACAAGAATAAATATGACTGAGGAGGTGGCTCAGTGGATAAGGTGCTTGCTATGAAAGCATGGAGACTAGAATTTAAATCCCCAGAACATAAAAGTAAGGGAGGCATTATAGCTCCCTATGATTCCAGCATTTGGGAAACAGAGAATCCCCAGAGCAAGCTGGCCAACTAGACTAGCTGAAATTGGTGAGCTCTGGGTTCAGCAAGAGGCCCTGCCTCAAATTCGTAAAGAGTGATCAAGAAATATGTAAATGTCAGGCCTATTCACACACTTACACAAATGCACGTGCCCCCCGACACATGCATGCGTATCATACACATGCACATACAAAAATAAAAATAATTAAATAATTAAGAGATATTTGAAGCTATTTGAGGAACAGATGTATGCATTCGGTTCCAAATCCTCTGGTAGGAAGCAAGTATCCAGAAGATGCTCCACTGACATTCACTGAGCAATTGCCCAGTGATGAAAGTTACCCAACAATCATGAGATTTATCTAGAGCTGGGAATCTAGAGACATCATAATAGTCTGTAATGATGAGTCAGGCTCCTTTTAGAGGAAGCAAAATTGAAGCACATTTGCTAAGAGACATTCATTGCTCTACTTGACATACGTCATTGTGTTTGCGCCCTACTCAGCAAAGTGTGCTTTCATATTGAGAAGAGTGTGGCCAGTACAAGCAGAACAGAATGAATCACTCTTCCTAAAGAGCCTCATTTGTTGTTTGTAACACCAGCATTATCACACAGTGCATGTGTTTGTCTTTGTGTTTCCCTATCTCAACTGTGTACAGTTGGAAAACTGTTCTGACAGGTATAAACAACCATTCATGGCAGTCCTGCCTATTTCTCCTGAGTATATATATCACATCCACAGTCAGGAGCAGAGAGAGAATAAATACATGGATCCTTTCTTGCTATTCCACACAGAATTGCCTCTGATCAAGGAACTCACTTCACAGCCACAGAAACACAGGAGGAACCATGGATGATGCCACTTGCTGTCAGGCAAATGGGCAGGCTAATACTCAACTAGTTTTCTTATACAGTTCAGGATCACCTGCCTAGGGAATGATGCCACCCACAATGAATGGGACCTTCCCATATCAGTTACAATCAAGACAATCCCCCCACAGTCATGCCCACAGGTCAGTCTAATCTAGGCAATTCCTCAAATGAAATTCTCTTCCTGGGTAATTTTAAGTTGTATTAGGTTTGACAGTTTAAGCTAACCAAGACAGTTACTTATAACTTAGACATGTTATATTTAAAATATTCAGCTTTCACTTACATCTTTTCCCATTTTATTTTACAGAAAAAAAAAATAGTGAACATTGTGTCCTTTCTAATAGAAACCATACCTTTGATATCACTCTAAACTCTTCCATAATTTGGAATGGATGCAGGAAAAAACCCTGACCAGAAAAAATAAAACTTTTATTTACAAACTTTGTTTCCATATTTTATCTGGCAAGTTTTCTTTACTTTTAAGACTGATTTTCTGACTCATCCAATACTCAACCTCTGGCTATTCTTACCACACAAAGGCCTCTGATGGATCCTGTTCTTCAACATCCTGTTTTTTTTTTTAATTCATCGACTGTTTTTCAGTCCTACCATTCACCTGCTAACATAACATTGCGCCCAAGAGCTCTGTCCTTTTGATATAGTCTGGCCTGACAGAATCGGGATCTAGTTACCCCTAAACATTGACCATCTAAGTGGCATGATGATGATCATTCTTTGCATTCATATTGTAAAGTTAATACACAATTAATTCTTCCATGGTGGAAGTAGTCTATATCTGTACTATCCAACATGATAGCACCTAGTCACACACAGATAGCCATTGAATTACTGAACTGACACTTGGGAATTGATGAATTTTTAATTTCATTCAAGGTTGACTAATTTAAATTTAGGTTGTTGTAAGTATGTTATCTGTATTGATTATAATGGAAGAGAGAGACCAACACATTAACTACATAAAGACAACATGACAGGGGCTATATCTGAACATAAACGAGACTCTGTAAAAAAGGGTAATTTGCTCCTGTAGCCTGAGAAATTTTATCATGGCCACAAAATGGAAGCTTAAAGACAAATAATATTTCATCAAACTAAAAACATCATGAGTAACTGCTGTAGTGGAAAGATAAGTTATTAAAGCCCAAGGGTTTCTGGAGCACAGATGAGAGAAGCAGCTGGAAAGATTAGTCTGAGCTAAAGATTGCTAGAGATGTCCTAACAAATGCAGACACAAGCCATGTGCCTCTACTTAAGTTTCAGTAGAATTAAAGTACTCAACTCATCAGCTGTACCAGCTGCACTTCCGAAATTCAATAGCCACCTATAACTAAGGCTGCTGTACTGGCTAGCACTGGAACACCCATCACTGGGGCTTTTCTGACAGGCTGCACTGCTTTCAGTTCTATTATTTGTTTATGGAATTTTTGTTTTGTTTTATTAGTAAATTCTGTTCTTTCACAATTTCACATAGATACACTAATATCTTTTGGTTTCTTCCACCTTCCCTACCCTCCTGTTTCTATCCTGCCCTTATCAACACTCTTCCCTCCTCCCTACAAAGCTCTTTCTCCTACTTACTAATTTAGGTTTTGTTTAGTGTTCCACAGAGTTTTATTAGGGCCACTCATGTGACCCTGGCGGACTTAGTGGATAAAGAACTAGGTACCATGCCTTCCTGTCTCCCAGAATCTGTTGGTTGCAAACATATCAGCAATGTCTAGTTGGCCTCATGAGTCCCTTCTCCTCCCTGCCTGACTGTTAGGAGGTCTGACTTCAGTATTCTAAGTGCTGCTATGCTCTATGTCATGGTTGTGTCCTGCTTAGAAGATGGTATTCTACAGCCCCTTTCCCCATCCTGTGCCTCCTAAATCCTTTCCAGTCCCTCTTCCTCAACTCTCTCTGAGCTTTAGAGAGGTAGTATAAATGTCTTGTCTAGAGCTGAGCCCTCAAGCAATAACGTAGACAAGCAGGAAACAAGAATTAGAGATTGTATAAAAGGACAATGATAGCGAAATATATGTGCCTGTTATTTAAGAGCATTTGAAAAAAACAAGAACTAGACCTGTGACATTTCAGGAGTTGGAAAGGAAGCCTTTAAAATGCTTTTCTGGTCTTTTCCCCTTTTTCCATGAAAGGTCTTTACACTAAGTCACAGTTATCAGGTGTTTCCAGCTTTCGCTGGGACTTTATTCAGGCACACAATCTTTTGTAGCAAAGTGTTGATTCTCAAGGATACTCTAGATACTCTGAAGCTAAATGCACCCTGATGTCTAAGAAAGAATTTTGTCTTTAAATTCTCTTTTGTTCTCCTACTCAGAGAAGCTAAGTCCAACAATACAGAACCCTTGTCCCCCTTTTCCCTTTCCCTTAAATATAAAAGACAGTATCTTATGCAGTGGGACACTATGGAGGGCTACATTATGCAGTGGGACACCATGGGATAGTGTCTTCTGCAGTGGGCTGCTTTGGGGTGATATTTTATGTAGCGGAACACTTTGAGATAGTGCCAAGGTATCGGTAAAGCTGTGGTGTCAATCCAAGATCCAATGGTAGGCTAAAGAAGTGAAGTAATTATTGTGACTTTAAAGTTGGCATTTGCTGGATAAAAAGATGTTTACATGACCCTGATACTTCCCCCAAAGTAGTAATTGATCTGCAAACATGAAAACTGAGCTAAGATCTCCTCTGCAGAACCACATTGTTGTTTACAATCAATTGAGTCATCTGTATGGTTTAGCTTCCACCAACTGAGGATCAAAGGAGATGCTTTATATAAATGGTTGGCAGCAAACATAAATAGCACTGAACTATTTGAAGGGTCAAATACTTTTTAAACATCTCATGTTTTATCCTAGACCAATTATGTTCACATTCACACTGATCGTTGATATTGCTATTTACTTAGTAGGCATCAAAGATGTGACACCAAACTCTGCTAGTGGGTCACATTCAATACCACAGGCTTGCGGGGATGAAAGATTCTCATTTTATCTAGAGAAGATCCCTGATACAGCTGGGGAAAGTGGCAAGGTCCTTAAGTGTTGACCTCTGAACTTCACAGCATTTTAATATCAGGTGTTACAAAATGGGGACTTTTGTCATGCCCATTTGCTGAAGCAAAAGGCTTATAGCCAACTCAAGGAGAAGCATTTGAGTGGTTCAGCTATGTGCTTAGAGTCACATAAAAACAGCAACATTTCTACTTTATAAAAATAGGACCTGAAAAAGCAGGTTTTCTGATCTGTTTATTTAGAAGACATTTTCTAGAAAACCAAAGAAGTGGACCTGCTACTTAAAGAGAAATGACCACCAGTGTTTGTTACAAATGCCTTGAATTATGAGATTAGTGATTAGTAAGTGTGATTTTTTTAATAAAACTAACCAGCCACTGAAAGATGTTCATGATGCAATGAACTAATATAACTCAAAGAATCACTGGAGGAAAATTACAAAATCATGCAGGAATCAAGTTGTATTTGAAGGCTGTCATAGACCAAGTAGATTTCAATTTTGTGGAGTACAAAATTCCCCGATGTGGATTAATATTCCTCACTGTGTTAATCCTTGAGAACTATATTGTTGAGCTTTGGTGATGTGTCAAAGGAGAATAACTATTCTCTGAAAAGGCTGTTAAAATACTTCTTTTTCCAACCATGCTTCTATGTGAGGCTTTTATCAAACATACTTCAACACAAACACTTTATTGCAAGAGTAGATATGATAAGTGCAGTCTTCTATAAACCACACACAAAAGAAAGTTGCAAACTGAGTTGTCATTCTGCTTACTATATATGGCATTCTATAAATTCACTCCTTTTTATTAAAATATGCTCTCTATTGGCTTAAACTTATCCCTCAGAGACAGCAATTGCTCTTAACCATTGTTCTGTCTCTTCAATCCCAGGATGGTAGATGTTAATACTATCCCAACTTCTTCTGTAGCCTCTGGATGAGGGAGCCTGAGACAGGGTGGGCTCTTTTCCTATGCTATGTGTCCAGAAACATCTAAGCAATGCTGCTTTTGTTGAGGAAGTAGATGTCAAAAGTGATAGTCCAGGAGATTTTCATCCTGTGCTGTTAGAAAATCTGTCTCTGCCTGCCTGATTCTCTCTCTCTCTCTCCTTCTCTCTCCCCCTTTTTCCCTCCCTTCTTCATTCCTCCCAACCTTCCCTCCTTCCTTCCCTCTTTGGCTTTCATTCTGATGAAGTGTTTCACTGTTACCTAAGAACCTATTAGCCTAAGACTCAGTGTTAGCTGATTCCTGGATGAACAAGATGAGACATTTTTGATACACCCATATGGGACTTTGGCAGGCCTCCAAATACATTGCTGAAAGATGTGGATTCTATACAAAAGACACAAAGGGAGTCTTGTACTAATAGCTCCCTTTGCCTCTATAAGGTATGTGTAATGTCCAGCACCCTGGTGGGGGACATGACCTCATTATTTGGATGGGGCAGAACTAATTGGAACTAGGGCTAGGAGACAAGCTTCCAAAGCCAAACCATGCTGCTAGAGCAATAAGTGGTTTTCCAGGGAATCTGCTCCAAAGGCCTGTGTTTACGATTCTCTCACCAAGAGCCCATCCGGGAAAGAGGCCATTTCTCATGTGGCATTTTCCAACTTAAGAACACAGCCCCTTCCTAACAAGGTCACCCTGACCCTTCTACCCAACCCCTTGAGAAGACTATTCTTGTAAGCTTTGGCATCTCTGCTGGGATGGTGCTTAAAGTCTGGCAGGAATATTTTTGTTTTATTACCTCATTGATAAATTTGATACTGGGAGAAAACAAATTAAATTTGAGCTATCTCATCTAGTTGGAGCAAAGAGGAATTAGCAAAGGGCTGCTTCATTAAGCAATCAGATTCTGAGTTTTACAGCTGACTTCCATCAATCCACTTTTCTGAATCTCTAGATGAGTTTCCCGGAGGTTCTGCCTAACCTAACTCTTTCTGAGTAAGTTGAATTGCCATTCAAAATATTCCTAATGATGAATTCAGCCACTTGTTAACTTTATAGCCAAATGTGAATGTCTGGCCCCTTTAGAAGCCATACCTTGTTCAAAAAGGAATTGCAATGCCTGCCATCTCTACCCCATCAAACTGTACATTCAGTGTATCAAAGTTCCTCATGGAAAGAACTGTTAGCATTTTTTTCATCTAGTTCCTTGACAAGACGGTCCTGAATTTGCAAGAGAATAGAAAGCTGCATCTCAGAAAAGGTCAAAACAAACTTTAGGATGGGGTTCTGCCTTGGGTACAAGGAACATGGTGCTCTAAGGATACATAAGCACTAAGGGTCAAGAAAGTAGTCAGATCCTGCCTGGCTTTAATCTGGTACCATCCCTCAGTTCAAAGAGACTCTTGGAATGTAAAGAAAAAACTAGGAACCTGGGAAGCCCAACAAAAGTGTAACTGTGGTCAGGAGAAAGGAGAAAGGTTGCTTTTCCTGTGCAAGATTCACATTGAAGTGATTGGGTTATAGATCACATTACCTTAAGTAAGACTAGTGTGCATACATAGTGAGACCATACCCTCAATTCCCAGTACCAAAACAATCAGTATTTAGGTGAAATAAGCCACTCTGAAGACAGATGCTATATCCTTTCTCTTATATGTTGGATCTAGATTTAAATTTATACATATATATGTATATGCAAGTATATGTGTGTAAGTATATGCAGGCCATGAAATTAGAAATCAGATAATAAGATGAGAGGAGATGGTCTTAAGGAAAGAGAGAAAGAGAGGGAAATGGAATAGAGATGAAAACAGAAGATGGGGCAAGGTGGACAGGAGGCAAGCCAAGAGCAGTAGTGAGAAGGACAAATTAGTACAAAATACAATGACTTTGGGCATGATGGCACATCTCTTTAATCCTAGCACTTGGGAAATAGAGGCAGGAGGATCTCTATGAATTTGATGCTACCTGGTGCCTGTGGGATGTCCAGGAGCCTATGAGGTGTCAGAGTGACTGCTTGAGGTCCAGGTGTCTGCCTGTTGGAGCAGTCCCTGCATGATCCCTGGGCATCTACAGGATGCTCTGGAGCCTGTGGGATGCTCTGGTGCCTGGAGGCTGTTCAGAAGCCTGCAGGAGGCCCTGGTGCCTGCTCAGCGTCCTGGCACTTGGGCAATATCTGGATGCCTGTGGGCTTGGGCAATGGGACCCAACATCGGGTCAAACTTCATCGTGCTTGGTCTCAGGCTAGTATGGACCAGGTGAATGTCTATCATCAGAGCAGCTTGCTGCCTCCAAATACCATTGTGATACCTGTGACCCGTGCTCCTGCCACACTAGTTGGACTTAACATTTTTTATTTGTATTTTGGTTTTAGTTTTAAGGTTTGTTTGTTTGTTTGTTTAAGGGCACAGGGGTAGAAGGGGAACAGGGAGGAATGAGAAGAGGATGTTATTGAGATACATTGTATGAAACTCAAATTATTAATAATAAGTAAGTAAATATAAAAATTACTGTAAACAAGAAACAAATGGAGCAATTACCCACAGATATGGAGGGGATATTGGAAGTAATGGAATTTTTTTTAAAATTCTAAATCCATGTTAAATGTTTACATATTCAACAATGAAAATAAAATCTGTGGGCTAGAGATATGGCTCATAGGGCTAGAGCATGTACTGTTCTTTTCAGAGGACTAAGTTCTGTTCCCAGCACCTGTGTAGGAAGACCCAGATACCATCAGAACACCAGCAGTCAATGAAAGAGTAAAATAAAAGTAGAAAGTGAGAGCCAGAGACCCTGTCTACCTTGAACTAGCCCTGAATGAAGATCACAGGAGCTAGTGAGATGTTTTCTAGCAGTTAGTGAAAGTGTTCAAGTCCCCTCCTGAGGGCACAAGACACTATCACAGGGAAAAAGGAACCACTGTCCTGAGAACTAGAAGTTGAATATCCTTGCCTCACTGTGTTACCCATGTAGCTATTGGACCCAGGGCAGGTCACTTCACATCTAGAATGAGGTTATTTCATCTTTAAAATGGGTATATACGATCATATAAAAATGTAAAGTCCTTTTGGCTTGCATTTTATCTAACACTGTACCAAACACAACAAAATTGGCCCTTCCTTCCCAGCATGGTGGCATGAACAGAGTTTCTGACATCAGTGTTGACTTCCTTCTGCTATCCTGTAGGCTCTTTGTGAGCAAGGTTTACTTCCTTCCTTTGTCACCACAGTCCACTGCCTCACAGAGAGTAAGCCTCCAAGGAACGATGACCAGTGAGTTGAAGTGCACAGCTCTGCTCAATTACATAAGCTCTGAAGATGTTACATCGAAATGAAACCTCTGCAAGTGGAAAATACAATAGGCAAGAAATGCGCTTAGAACACCTGACCTTGAAAACATCATAGCTTAGTCCAGCCTGACTTATATATGCTCAGAACACTTCCACCAGCCTGCAGTGTAGCAAAATCAGCTAACACAAGCACTAGTTTGCAATATAGTGCTGAGTATCATGTTATATATTAGTTTACTGTCCTGGACCACAGTAAGTTACAGATTGATTGTATATATATTCTTTTTCACCTTAAACAACCATTAGCTGCCCTTGCCAAGGCCTTTTATAGATAGTGTGGGAAACACCAGGCTGAAAGATCAGCGCTGGAAAAACCTGTTTTGTTGTTTTCTCTTTCAAAAGAATATACTGCCTTTATTTTCCCTTAAGCTAAGAATGAAATAAAGCTTTCTTAAGTCTCCAATAGAAGGACCTAAATGAGTTTGGGGTGTACTAAAATTAAACTCTCAAATTAAAGCTACCTCTGTGATGAGAAAGGTAGAATATAAAATGAGCTCCCTTGTCCCTATTGTGTCTCTAGCCACACACATTTCTGTTTTCTGAATTGGAGTTCTCACCAGAGTTTTATGCCTTAGCCTATAACATAAGCAATTGTTAGGAAAAGCTGGTCTTCGGAACTGCATTTGGGTTTATGCAAAGCCAGGATCCTTGGGCCCTGACCCAGTGAAGGTCCAGAGGAAAGCTACCAGGATGCCTTGGCTCACCCATCATCAACCACCCTCTTATGCAGCTGGTGTTAAACAATCCAGGGAACTTGTACAAAGTCATTTATCAGGCAAAATGAAAACAGCCAGGTGACTGACCAGCAGTGAGCAGGAGCTACAATTAATAATAGCCGAGTCTTCGAGCATGAAGGCTTGGATGGAGTTCAGATAATTACCCACAGGTTGAAAGACATTCTCAAAACCTTGTGGGATCCAAATTTAGACTGCCACTTGGCTGAGAACAAGTTGAATGACATTTTCTTGGATGAAAGCCATAGTTTCTATTCCAGGTTGGACTCAAAGACAGGCAAAAGACAAAGAAAAGGATAAATTCTGGCAGGTAGGATGGAGTGTGGGGGTTGAATAAAAGTTCAGACTGGTATGCAAATGGACAGATAGATGGAAGACTAGTGCTATAGTGTGAACCTTAAATGTCCTTAAAGGCCCTTATGCTAAAGACTTGATCACCAGCCTCTGGCTCTGGTGGTGACAGATAATAAACAGATAGATGGTACATTAGATAGATAGAGAGATAGACAGATAAGTAGGTAATAGGTGGTATAGATAGGCAGATATATAGATGATAAAAGATGATAGATGATAATGAAGATAGGTAGATGATAGATAGATAGATAGATAGATAGATAGATAGATAGATAGATAGATAGATAATCTTTATTGTCATGGTCCTCAGCCATCCCAGGGTGCTTATATTTAATGGAAATGAATAAAGCTAGCTTTTGGAGCCAAAAATTTGAAAACAGGAATTTGTATCAATAAACTCTGTTGTGGTAAAAAGTAAATAAGTAACAGAGAAAGGCAAGCATGGATATAGGTGTATATGTCTCTACAGATGTAAATATTGATACATTGATTAGATAGAGAAAAGATAGGGATCATTTCATGACCACAGAAAATGTTCAGCTCCAGAAGTTTGGGGTACAGTCTTACCAAACACAAAGAAATGGCCTTCGTGTGGAGACCATTCATAGTTCTAGATCTACACATTGGTCATGGCCTTCCTCACCCTGAGGATGCAGTTAAGAACAAGATATTCCCAAAGGGAGGGAAGAAGCTGCTCCATTCCTATAGTGTGCCTGTGTTTGGCAACTGTTGATTCTTTTGTCTGCTCTTCTCCCCGGGAGGTAGCTAAGCTGTGGGCCACCTGCTTGGCTTCTAGGAGGAGAGGTCAGGGCACCTGGTCCATGGGTCCAAACCTTGGTCAAAGACTGAGAGCCTATAGGAAACAGACTTCCTGGGAGATGGATTTCAGTGAATACAGCTCAGTTTTTTAAAGCAAGAAGAATCAAATTTATAGGGTAAACAGGGAAGAGTCATTAGTTAAGGCTGTGGTACTGGGGTAGCTCCATTTGCATGGGGGGGCCTCACAATCAGATCTAGATGTCATATTGTCATTGGCTGGGCCCAACGTCCTGAAGAAGCCTCCTTTACATAGGCAGAGGTCTCACAGGGGCCAGAGGAAGACAGCTTATAAGGGGAGGAGCCCAGACCAAGATCTTCCAGCCACAGTGGTCAGATAAACATCAACCAGGCCACATTCCTTTGCAGTGGCATGCTGTGGAAGCACAGCAGCATTGGGGCTAGCTGGGATTTGTCAGAGTAAGAGGGGGAGCAGTCAAATGCCTTTTGCTCTCAGGGTGAGAACTCTGGGGTTCAAAGCATGCTTCAATCCTTTCTTAGCTCTAGGACAGCCCCACAGGGAAGTTCACAGTGAGAAGAACACATACTGCATGCATGCAAAATTATTATAGTAATCACTCATAAGTTTTACTATTTTAAAATGGGCAAGAAGCAAACAGATTTTTATGGTTGTTGGGTTATTAGAGGGTTTTTTCACATTTAAAAGACAAAATTTAAGTCTCAAGAAAAATAAGTACTTGAAATGACTTTTAAAGTCACACGGCCAGTTATGGACAACTGAGACTAGAACCCAGGACCTATGTTAGACTATTTCTTTATTCCTTATAGTATATTCTATGATCCAAGGAGTCCCCAGAAGGTGACCTTTGGAAACATCTGAGCTGGAAGTCATACACAGGAGGCATGCTTATATGTATTTTGTTTGCTTGTTTGGCTGGGATTTTTTTTAATATAGTATGTGGTCAGAATCTATTTTCTTTGCTAGGAATTTAAGCTTCTTTACCAGTTTCTTCCTCAAGCTGAGCATCAAGTTCAAGAAGAAAAAAGAAAGATAACATGTGCTTTCAGACTCAATCAACTCACATCTTAGCAGCATCTCGTGTGTCAGGTAAAGCAGATGTTGCTACCTGATCCCTACAAAGGCCACAAAATGTGGATATGGTTTCCCCATTTTCTCAAGAAGGAAACTGAGATTAAAGTGTGGTGACTTGTTAAAAGCAACAAACACATCTACCAATTGCTCTGTAGCATTAAATGTCAAGGTCAAGTCAATTAAATGGGAACACACCAGAGATGTAGAACAAGAGCAGACATAGATTCCAGACTGTTTTACACTAGAGATGATCAAGGAGGGAGAATTATAACAGAGAGAGGCAAGCCAGGGAAGCAACTAACCAGCATGGTCTAAGCTCTGTAAAGAAATTTTAGGAGATAATTAAGACCTTGAAATGTAATATTAATGACAGCTGCTGTGGTTCATGAGAGGATAGAAGAGTGAGAAGCAAAGACTCATCTAGGGTCCTAGAAGACAATTCAATTTGCTGGTGTTGACTTTCACTGCTGGGGTGCAAATATTGCCTCCCAAACCACATAGTAGGAAATTATCTCTCATCCCCAGATCCAAGGTCTGCAAATTAAGAATACTAATAAAAAGATCTAATGGGGACAGGATAGTAGAACACAGGTGATATAAAAGTAGAGGGGAGATACTGGGGTAAAGATTTAAGTTGGAATGGGGGCAGGGAGATGTGGAAAATGAGAGGAATAGGTTAACCAAAACAAAAGATACATGAAAAGGCCTTCTAGAATCCAACTACTTTATAAGCTAATTTTTAAAAAAGGTGCTTGAACAGAGGTACCTTGCATGGGTAGACAATGCTTTCCCCAGAAGATATGGATTATTAAATGAAAATATCAGTGCTAGGCATAGCACTTCCTTAAGTCTTATTGATCATGGAGGCACCAGAGGGTTGAAGATATATTTTATTTGAGAGACATAGATAAATCAAGCTGGAACTGAACTGAAAACTTCTTTCTTGCTGGCTAGCTTTCGTGGTACTAGAAGGTGCTGTGAGTTCTGCCAGGGGGAGGGGAAAAGTCATCAAAACTAAGTTTACCCAATGGTGGACCCTGAATACTATAACTATACCAACACCAGGCAACAATGTGCCCACTGGTACAATAGTGGAATGGATGTCATGGGGATAACAACCATTTTCTGATTGTATTTGAAGTCTATTCCAGAAGAGGGAATTCTTGTCTTATACTGTAAAACTGGTCAAGAGTTTGTGGCTGGAGAAGTCATAGGCCCTAGAAGGAACCTACTGCTGATATTTAGATAAATAAATTCATTATCAAACTGTCTTCTAAATACTAATGGTCACACCCATAGTTTATTGTGTTGCTTTCAACCTTGGTCTGAGAAGTTTCTTTTTTGCAGTAGGCAATGCCAATCAAAGTGCTGATAATAAGCAACTGTTGAGTGCTTATTTCTAATCAGGACATCTAACACACACACACACACAGAGAGAGAGAGAGAGAGAGAGAGAGAGAGAGAGAGAGAGAGAGAGAGAGAGAGAGAGAGAGAGAGAGAGAGGGAGAGTGCTCAAGAAACATCCCATAAGGTAGCAGGGGTAAATAATATAAGAGCCGGAGGATGGGAAAGAGTGCTGTGGAATGTAGTCTTCTGGACATACTGTGACCATTTCACTCATGAACCTATAGCAGCTGTGGTTACCTGCACAAGACCCATACATCTAGCATGAATAGTGTAGGGGCTTATAAGACCCTGTTTCTAGTTGAGGAGCTATTGGTAGTTGATACTGTTAGGGCAGGAGGAATCATTTTCCTCTGAGAGTGTGGTTAGCAGTAAATTCTCCACGAAAAGGTGGACAGCACCACTACTATCAGAATGTAGACAGGACTAACCAGACTCACAGTGTTATAAATGGGACATAAAGGTCAAAGGGAGTGTGTTGAGAGTGTCCTAGAAGAGGTGGAAGGGGGTCTGAGAGTGTCCTGGAAGAAGTGGAAGGAGGTCTTGGGGATAGATATGATCAAGATACACTATATACATCTGTGAAATTGCCAAAGAATAAATAAAAATATTCCTTTACAAAAAGTTGTGTGTTGCCATCATGAGTAAGTTCAGCAGGGTTTGCTATTTAAAATAAGTTCTGAGATGGGCAAAACTGAACTAAATTGCAAAGGAAATGAAGAAACATATGAGATGTACCTGGCAGACATGTACTAAGTATTGAACCATCAAGTTCAAAGTTTACACATGTGCACGAGACAGTAATAAGATGTTTGCAGAGAACTGATGGGAAAGGAGAAAGGCTAGAAAGTGAGCTTGGTGCCATGGTCAAGTTTCATCTGCATTTCCTTTCATGATTTCTGTGTTTCTTTAAAGGTTTAAGAGGGACCAGCGTGATGACTCAATGCACTTGGACCAAGCCTGATGACCTGAGTTCAATCCTCAGGGACCCATATGGTAGAAGGAAAGAATTGACTCCCACAAATTGTCTTCAACATCTTAAAATAGGACACTCTGTCATCTGCCATGTGTATTAACCTGGTGGTCATTATTGCTAAGGATTATTTTTTTATTGTCAACTCAATAAAGCCTAGAGTTCCTAATAGAGGGAATGTCAATTGAGGTATTGCCCAGATCTGATCACCCTCTGGACAAGTCTGTGAGAATTATCTTGATTATCTATTGATATAGGAGAGCCTAGTCCACTGTGAGTGAAACTATCCTTAGGGCAGGTATCCGTGCTATTAAAAAAAAAAAAATCTAGCATGGAAAGAGTCAGTAAGCAGCATTTCTTCCATGGTGTCTGCTTCAGTTCCTGCTTGAGCTCCTGCCCTAACTTTGTTCAATGATAAACTGTGACCAGGAAGTATAAACTAAAATAAATCTTTTCCTTCCCCAAGTTGCTTTTGGGGTTACAGTGTTTATCACAGCAACAGAAGTAAGTAAATAAATCAAGCACAGAAAAGGAAGTTCCACGTGTTCTCACTTGCACGCAGACTGTACAACAGAGAATATAGACTGAGAATTGCCTGCAGGTGTGGGATGAAGGGTATGGAGAGATGTCAGTTAAAGGATACACAGTTTCATTTAGAAGAGAGAAAAATAAAGGCTTGAAAAATATTCTTCTTGTTTTCTGTAGGTATTCTTTTGTCTGACTTCTTGAGTTTCTCAGTTTAATTCTGTTCCACTTTTATTGTTTATTTCTGAATGCAATGAGTAGTGACATTTCCCGTGAGAACAAGGTTGGCACAAGTTTGATGTGTAATATTCCCATTGTTTAGCTATTTTCTAAATAGTCTATTAATGCAGTCATGATCTCTTCGTTAACACAAGAATCACTTAAGGCCTTTTTTTATTTAAAACTTTCACTGGTAATTTTAATGTATATCATATTATAGGTCAAGAAACTCCTCCTCTGCTTAAACCCAGTGGGAAAATGTTAAAAGAAACCAAATACGTGAACAGCTGTTGGTAAGTCAAATTGAAACACACACACACAGGGGGGAGGGGGGACTATCTTGCATGCTGCCAGCTATACAGCTGCTTCCCTGCTGCAAATCTGGAAAAGCAGCTAAATACTTTTGCAAGGAATTATGTGGGAACCCTCTCAGAAACCCCCATCTGTTCACTCTTGAGACATGCACAGGTTTTCACTTGCTTTTCTCCCCTTCCCAAGTTTGTGGGTAAGAAGCTGAATACCAGATCTGTGTTCCAGCAAACCCCTTCCTGGGTTGCAAGATCTGCTGCCAGCCTGACTCCAGGGCTTTCAAGGGAAAAGGGGGTGATTGTGTTCAGGGCAAATTATAGCTGCGTTCCACACGGTAGAATCTAGATCACCCAAATGCTCCATGGTCTGTAAAAGCTCTCACCTGTATAAACTGACATAAATGGAAGGGCATGTAGAGAAGACCCAGGGTCAGGGCTCTAAAGTTTGCCTAGCACCTGAGTTACATGGGAATTTGCTAACTCTTCCACGAGGTGACTCCAAGTAACTTTCTAATATCAATAGACTCCCCCTTGAAATTCTGCCATATCCCTTTCTAAGAAAACAAAAAGTACAGGCAAGATACCATTTTAAATGTGTGACTTTGTGCCAGGCTCTACTTAAGTCTAAACCAGAGGCCAGCTGGAGACCTTCTCCCCCTTTGCATTAACTTAATTTCCTTGAATTACTACACTCCACATACATTACATCAGATCTCAGTTTCCAAGACCTTCGGGAAGTCCAGAGTTGGTTTCCCATCCACACTCATCCCTCAAGATTCTGGGGCATCACGGAGATGGGGAGACCCCAGACCTACCTACCCGCAGAAGCAATCTCTCCCACATCCTCTTGGGAGCCCATCATACTAGGCAACTTTGAGCATTTGAGGAGGTGTTAAAACATCAGAGTAGAGGTTATAACACCAAGGGCACAGAACCTACCATCATGCTCAGCGTGGCTCCTTGTACTTTTCTCTGCTCATAACTTCCCACATTCTTCCTGTTCCAACGACTTTACTTTCTGCTATTCAAAGGATCTTTCTTCTTCAGAAACCTGGACCTTAATCCTGAAGGTTCATTTTCTACCCCAGATGGGTTTAAAAAGTATTTTCCTAGGAAAGAAACCAAAACATTCTCTCAGAGGGATTCTGGCACCTGCTGTGAAGCAAAATCATCATGGTCTCTTTTTAATTAAAGGAGGAGCACCAGATTCAAGAAACAGTCATGAAGCTATTCTGTAGTTAATTTCTACCAGCTACAAGGCACTATAGTGGAGTTATAGCAATGCAAGACAGCCCTGCCTGTGAGACTCAAGTGGGCTACAGGGAAAATGGGGTCAAGGAGATGGTGGCTACTTCCTTCTGTGACCACCAGCATAAGAAGTCTGCTTGGGCTGGAAGGATGACTCCACAGTTAAGAGCTCTGGTTGCTCTTGCAGAAGACCTTGGTTCAATCCCCAGCACCCACATGGCTGCTCACAACCATCTATAACTCCAATTCCAGGGGATTTGGTACTCTCTTCTGGTCTCCTCATACACCAGGCATGTGTGTGGTACGCAACATACATGCAGGCAAAACAGCCATACAAATAAAATAATAATGAATGTGCCCATAAATGTACTTTAAGAGCCAAGGCTCATCAAAAAGTTTCAAGTCAGGTTGCATCCGACTGTTCTTAGTTTAACATACTTTGGTGCATGCACAGGGAAGCAGATTGTGGTTTTCTGCTGAAAGAATTGCTCACCGTCTTCCTAAACAAATGGGAATGAGCTCTGGAAGTGAGAGAATGAGATACATGAGAGCCAAGAAGCAGTAACAAAGAGTCAAAAGCATGTCGTTAATGGTCTGTGACACAGCCTTCCTGGGAAAGAAACATAGCAGAAATCGGTGACGTCATGGGAGATGCAATGACCTGTAGTGCTAGGACCCAGGTCTCTTCTGTGTTAAGACCACTTGGATGGTATGGTACGGGTATGTGAAAAGGATGGCTGTAGTCCTGTAGACAGCATCTCCCTCGGGCCCTGGGGCAGTAGAGATAGACTTCATGGTACATGTAATGGAATGACTTTGAATATGTTCTTTTGTTTATTCTGTCTTTGTTCAGTTAGCACAAAGAATGAGGGGTTTTATTGTAACATTTTGTACACATATACATTTTATTTTTACTCATATTTACACACTTCCACCAGCCTCTTTAGTTCCTTCTCCCTTGCTCCTGCTTGTTTCTCTCATGTTTACCTTCCATGAAACAAATATGGCAACAGCTCAATTTATAGGTAGGAAAAAAATGAGGTTCAGGGTACAGGTGTAATTTCCCCAAGTCACAAAATGTGCTCTCTGGAGATACATGACTGGAATTTCACAGTGGAGCTGCCCTACTTCAGATCCCCAGAGCCTGATCCACTCATGAGATTGTGAGAGGGACATTTCAAAAGAAGAAACAATTTGCATGACAACTTTCCTGGATAGAACTATTAATATTGTTTAATAAAAATCAGTACTGAGCTGGGGGTATGAATCAATGGTATAGTGCTTGCCTAGCACTCACAGAGCTCTGGGAGCTCAAAATTCAACACTGACAAAATAAAACATAAAAAATTGTACTGATCATGTTACAACAGGACAAAAAAAAGACATAGGAAGGAAGAAAGAAGAGGGGACTATCTACAGATCTACCGTCAAAATACAGAAGTTCCTTGAGATATCCAAATTGAGGTTGTGGTGAAGACTATATCCCTGCTTGTAAGTTCACTCAAAGCAAAAAGCATCCTCAACATATCACGAGAATTTCAGTTCAGACATTTCCATCAGCCTGTGGTATGTTTTTATGGAAGAGCTGTGGGCCACAATGTCTGCAAACAGGATCTAAACTGGATCATTTCTAACTTCTTTGCCTGCCTTTGGCTTCAAATGTTGAGCACCGTACTAGGCTCTCCGTAGACCACAGCACACAGAGAGTAGTCCACCCCAGATGAGGATCTCGCAGGGCATAAACCACCTGTTTTTTCCACCTGAGCAATCCTAAGTTTTCAGGCTAGGACTGTTGTCAGGCTGCCCATCAGATAGAACATTCCAGCTCACAGGTGGATGCATTTCACTGGGTCACCAATAAGCTGCAAAGAAATCCCCATTTCCATGATCAGATATTCTGAAATAGCAGAAGTATTAACAGACTGTTAATTGTTGACACAGCTCCCCTGCAGAATCAAAAGTAAGTGGGAATCCTGGTGCTGTTCAACCTGAGTCCCAACCTTGGTATTTAAACTCCAGGAGTCTATGCAGCTTGTAATTAAAATTAGGTTTTCCCCTACTGAACTTAATTATCACTCACTCACTGATGGCAATAATAATACTAATAATAAGTTCTTACGTCAGTACTTTTCTGCTTTCTAAATCGCTTTGCTGTGCTTTATCTGCATAAGCAGGCAGCGTTTAAGTAGGATAATGTATTATTTCTAATGCATGCTAATAATAGCTAATGTTTAGGTGGCCCTGTGCATTTCCGGAGTGCTTTCATACATATTTTTTTTTTGTTGTACTAGAATTTCGTTGTACACTGAATTTCTGGGCACAAGGACCAGGTCTTACCTGCAGTGGTTAAGTAAAGTCAGGCAAACACAACTCACTTGATATATGCCTATAAAAGTTTAAGCTCATTGATCATAATGCAAATGTCACTGGTTACATTGGAGGATGGGAGGCAAGTCTTTTGTTCTCTGGTTCTCAGAAAGGAAAATTGAGGCTCAGAAAGTTTAACATGTCCAAAGTTACACAGGGAGCATCCAGACAAGAAAATAGTAGTTGCTAAGTAACCACTAATTCAATTCTTGTGTCCCTACTAGCAATTATCAGATTTGATCATCTTATGTGTTGGTGACTTTTTTTGTGGCTGTAAGCAAATACCTGACAAGAAGCAACTTAAAGGAAGAAGGTTTTATTTTGGCTCACGGTTTGAAGGGATATAGTCAATCATGGAGGGAAAGACATGGTGGTAGTAGGCTGCTCACATCTGCACAGATCAGGTACCAGAGAGAATTAAAGAAAGCTAAATACTCAACTGACTTTCTCCTTTTTTTTTTTTTTCTTTTTGATTTGGTCCATAACACAAGCCCCTAGAATAGTGCTACCTTTGTTCAGGGTGGGTTAAACTTCTTCAGTTAAACCTCTCTGGAAGAACCCTCATAGACATGGTGAATACAAATCCAGTAAACAGTGAAGATTCACTACCACATCTGGAAATCTGGACAAAAATGCAGATTGGGTTCAGCAAGTGGGGAATGAGAGTTTAAAGTTCTGTTTGCAGGTTACATAAAGCCTGATGGTTCAAGGACCACTTGAGTATCCATAGCCAAGAGCAGTCAAGTGACTTTCCCAAGGCCACGCTCTGAGTTAAAAATAGAAATAAAGTGATCTTCATTTTACCCTGAGCATATTTAACACATTCACCCTCATGAGTCAGCAAAAGGATCCTCAAAGGACATATTTTCCTATGCTCATAATTGGGTAGTTCCTGGACCACTCACCCTTCACAGGATCATAAAAAGCATCTCACTGTTGCTTGAGGAAGACCAAGAAATAGAAATGGGGCAAAAATTGCACTTCAAGGAAGCAGGTTAGATTCCTGTTGTATTAGTAAGTTATACTGAAGTGCTAAGACATGTTCCTATTGACTGCATCTTTAAGCAAAACAACCTTCCTACTATCCTGCTCTAAGAGACACCAGAGTCCCTAATGGTTCAGAAAAGTCCCACCTGAAAACACAAAGTGAGATCTGATCCAACCTTTTGTCACATGATGCTTGAGGACCAGAAATTCTGATTCCACCCAACAAGAAGCATGGGTCAAAAGGCAATAATCAAGCACTAGGCAGGACCACAGAGAACCTGAGAATCAACCACACTGACTTAACACCAGATCTCAGGGTCTGCTCAGGGCTTTATAGAGAGTGCATACATATTAGGGTCTCCTGAGCAACAAAACTAATAGTGCATGTGCATGCATGCACATATTGCACACATGCATGCACACACACATACACACACACACACACACACACACACACACTCATGCATATGTGCAAGAAAGAAGGAAAGAGAAGTTGATTGTAGGCTTTAGATCAGCATGCTCAAGAACCAGATAGAAGCAATGTTTCAAGTTCAAAGCAGGAAAAATCAAATGTTCCAGTTCTAAAGCAACCAAGAATGAAGGATCCTTTCTCACTTGGAAAAAGTGAGAAAGCTTTTTGTTCTATTAGGGTTCTCAGCTGGTAGGATGTGGCCCAGCCACATGAAAGGGGGCAGTCTATTTTCCTTGGCATCCACCAGTTTAAATGCTAATGGCATCCATCTTAATTACTTTTATATTGCTGGAGAGACACCATGACAGACTCAACCTATAAAAGAAAGATTTTATTGTGGTTTACAGTTCCATAAGGTGTGTAGAGGAGTGTTTAATCTTTAAGTTCTTCAGCATGGCTGCTCTAGGATAGAAAGCATGTTGGTACACACCTTTACTTCCAGTACTCAGAAGGCAGTGGTGGTGCACACCTTTAATATCAGCACCTGGGGGACAGGAAGCAGAGCTCAGAAGGAGTCAGTGTCAAATAGTAAGTGACTTCTGAGATGAGTCAGAGCGAATAACAGGCAAAGTGACCTATCTGAGGAAGAGTTAGCAGAGTGAGGACATGTCAACTCTCAGGATACAAAAGTAGGCTCTCAGCACAGAAAATCAGTTGGAAAGATGAAGATAGAGGCAAAGAGAGGACAAGACACAGAGACAAAAAGTGGTCAGACTGAGGATAAGGCAGAGAATCAGAAAGGCTGATTGGAGCAGTCAAGGCAATATCAGACAAGCAATCTGAGGAGTCTAAGACAGAGACACATAGGCAGCTCAGCAGAAGTCAGCATCACGTGGAAAGAGTGAGTCAGTTTGAAGCTGAGCAGAACAGTTCAGTCAGAGAGGTTGCAGGAGTCAGCAAGAATCTGTCAAAGTTAGAAGAGTTTGGTCAGAAACAGTAAGCAAGCTCAAAGGTCAGTTTGAACCAGTCAGTTTGGAGCCAGAACAGCAAGTGAGTTGAGTTGAACCAGAAGAGTCAGTTGAAGTCCAAAGTCAGCCCAGAGTTCAGAAGGAGGTAGTCAGAGTGGCTCAGTCAGCAGTAAGTCTCAGAGGTTTAAACATTCTAGATCTTACAGATGCTGAGGCTGAAGCCTTCCAGTTCTAAGCTTAAATGTTTTAGATTGTATGGAGACTAAAACACTACAGGGCTCCAGGACTAGAACCAGTAATTGAATTAGACAAAGAATAAACTGCCTTTTGAACCTGAATCAACCCCTACATTTGGCACCAATGTGGTGGATAGAAGGATCCAACATCTCAGAGGACAGAAGACATCTGACAGAAACATCACAGAGAGTCAGCTGGGATCACCTCCACTGGTTTTCAAGTTCTGCTAGATACCCAAAGATACTGGTCCATCCAGAGCACAGAGAAGGAAAAAGATCATCTAGAGTCTCTGAGACAGTGAATCACAGTAAATCATTCCAAAAGGCAATTTTAATAATATAGACAGATTTTTTTCCCACATTGAAAAATGGAGAACTTAATTTCTGGTGCCTTAAGGGCAAGGGGTGAAAGATTAGAAACTTTAGTTGCAAAAATCATTAAAGTATTTATTACCACTGTGACATCATATATCCCACCCTGCTCTCAACAATCTTGATCTTATATTTTTTCTTGAAAAAGTTTGAAATATTAGTTGTTGAACTGGAAGAATTAAAGATAGAAATGAAAGACCTTAAGAGACAGGAAAGGAAAGAATGTTAACAAGATATACAGGAAACTAATCAAGATATACAGTTCTTTTCTGGAGATGTTTAATTGGAACCTACTGCACCACTTTAAAATGAAATTGAGGAAAAGCAACCACCTCCGTTTAACTGTGAACCTATGCACCACCTCTTAAGAACTTTGAGAAAGGTAATGATCCCTACTAGCTTTCTCAGTTACCATGGAACAAATTAGTGAAAATTTGCAAAATTATGGGTTAGGCTAGAAACCCATAGAAATGCTAGATCTAAGATGGTTTAAAAAGCTGTAGTAATGTGTAAATACACTCAACCTATGTGAGCAGATGTTAAATACCTGGGCTACCCAAGACAGAATTATCCCACAAGACTGGAGAGATTTGGTAATAGCTGTACTGGAATCTGGTCCTCGGCTGCAATGACTAACATGGTGGAGAGAAGAAGCAACAATTATGGAAAATCATAATAGGTCTAAAGGTGTTAATTTTATGGAAGATTGTTAGGTGAAGGTCAGTATTCTGATATATGAATGCAGATGCAATTTGATGACTCTGTTATAGTACAGTGTCATGTAGTAGCTTTAAGTGCCTTGGACCAGGTTGAGGAGCCAAGTAAGAGGTCTATATAGTTTACAAAGATTATACAAGGCTCAGGAGAAGCCTTCACTGACTTTTTACAAAGATTGACCTCAGCTGTAAAAAGGGTAATCTCAAATCCAGATGAGAGACAGGTATTAATTGAATCTTTGACATTTACCAATGCAAATGCAGAGTGTAAAACAGTTATTAGACCTTTAAAAAGCATCATCAGTACCCATAGATGAATGGATCAGAATAACTGCTGATACTGACCATAAGGCTTATGTAGTGGGACAAACAATTGCTAAAGATCATGGATTTCAAAATGTCTGTTGTTCTAACTGTGGGAGATTAGGTTATTTACAAAGGGGCTGTAAGCAGGGATGCTAAAGTTTGCTAAAGATAAAGATAATCCAGAAAGAAAGTCTCAGCCTCCCTCAATTTGTAGATTGTGTGGTAAGGAATAGTATTGGACTAATGAATGCAGATCAACAAGATATATAAGAGATGATCCCTTATTGATGGGAAACTCCCTAAAGGGACTTGCTTGGGCCCCAGAAACCAAAAACATGAGCCAGGTATTCCCTGTCAGAAATGGAATAGCTCACCCACAAAGCAACTAGAGGAGCCTAAACTTGGTATTGGAGATGAAACAGGAAATTCTGGAGATATTGGGAAACCAACAGTCCTATCTTCAAAATCATTAACCAATAATCCTCTATGGATAGAGCAGTGGCTCTTAACTAAAGAAAAATTACAGGCACTTGAACAGCTGGTACAAGAGCAGCTAGACATTCCACATATAGAAGAGTCTACTAGTCCTTAGAAATTTCCTGTATTTGTCATTAAAAAGAAATCTGGGAATTGGAGGATATTAACTGACCTAAGGATGGTGAATAAAGTAATTCAACCTATGGGTCCATTACAGACCAGAATTCCCTTACTTTCTCTATTACCCAAAGCATGGCCAATGATAACTTATTTAAAAGACTGCATCTTTATTATCCCATTATAAGAGCAAGCTAGAGAAAAATTTGCTTTTACAGTACCTACTTATAACAATGTTCAATCTATGAAAAGATACCCGTGGAAAGTCCTTCCCCTGGAAATGGTAAATAGTCCAACTTTATGTCAATATTTTATACAACAGCTGCTAGAAACAATTTGTAAACAATTTCCTCAATCCACAATTCACTATTATATGGGTGGTAATTTGTTGGCTGACTCTGATGCAAATAAATTGAAGAAAATGTTCAATGACGCAAAAAGGATTTTACTCTGTTGGACATTATAGATTGCTCCTGAAAAAATAGAGAGAAGGGATTCTATCAACTATCTAGGATACAAATTATGTCAACAAAAATTTCAACCACAAAGGGTACAGATCAGAAGAGATCAGTTACAAATTCTTAATGATTTTCAAAAATTCTTGGGAGCTATTAACTGGTTACAGCCTATTATTGGATTGGGTTGGATTAACAACCCAAGAGTTAAGTAATTTGTTTCAAACTTTACAAGGTGACTTGAATTTAAATGATCCTAGACAATTAACTGCTGAAGTGGAAAGAGAGTTGATTCAGGCAGAACAGAAATTGCAGAATGCACATGTAGATTGCTTAAATCCAAAACTTGACTGTATTCTGGTTATTTTTGCCTTCTTCACATTCATTTACTGGAATTATTATGCAGAGAGAAGACAATATTTTAGAATGGATTTTCTTAGCACATAAACAAAGTAAAAAACTAAAGACCTATGTTGAAAAGATTTCTGATTTAATTGTGAAAGGAAGAATAAGACTTCCTCAATTGTCAGAAACAGACCCAACAGAAATCATAATGCCTTATACTAATGCTGAGTTTACCTCATTATGGGTTATTACTGAAGATTGGCGAAGGTCTTACAGCAAGTATTTGGGAGAAATTAACAACAAATATCCCAAAAGCAAGCAACTCCAGTTCATAAAAGAAACTAATTTGATCCCCCTCTTATAGTAAAAGGGACACCAATTTATAGAGCCCCTACATTCCAATGCAAATAAATCAGGAATGGCAGGTTATTAGTCAGGAAATATAAATAAAATAATTCAAAGCCTATTTGCTTCAGTTCAAAAATCAGAGCTGTATGCAATTCTTATGGCTTTATTAGATTTTCCTGGATTTCTCAATATAGTTATGAACTTTCAATATGCAAAACGGGTTGTTTTACATATATAAACTGCTAAATTTATTCCTGATAATTTAGAACTAGCATTTTTATTTCTGTAACTACAATGGACAATTTGAAACAGAAATTATCCCTTACATATCACCCATATTCGATCCCATATGAGATTGTCTGGTCCATTAGCCTTCAAAGGAATGAAGAGATTGACCAATTATTAATAGAAAATGTGTTAGAGACCTCAGAATTTCATTTTAAAAATATCATGTTAACAGCAAAAGGCTTAAAGAGAAATTTTTCTATTACTTAGCAACATTCCAAAGAAATTATTTTTTTAAAAATGTCCTACTTGCTCTTTGTATAATCAAGCTCCATTACCTGCTGGAAGTAACCCTAGGGGTTCCTAAAGATATGAAATTTGGCAGATGGATGTGTTTCATGTTGCAGAATGTGGAAAATTAAGGTTTACACATCATACCATTGACAGATATTCAGAATTTCAATGGCTTTCTGCCTTGAATTCTGAAAAGACTTATTTTGCAACTGTACATTTGTTGGAGGTGGTAGCTATCATGGGGATACCTTTACAAAATAAAACTGGACCCGTGAATCCAAGTAAGAAGCTCAGTGCCATTGTAGAACCAGTCAGTGGACTGACCAGGTGAGATCTCTACCTGCAGTGCCCTTGGTTCTGTCCCCACAAACCACTCCTCTGAAGCCCCTCCCAACTCTCCTCCAGTACTCTTCCCCCATGCAGGAACCCAAGCAAGGAGCCAGTGCCATCATAGGTGCCAGTAGACTGATCAGAGAGGTCCTGCTGAACTACAGGCCACGTAAGCCGCCAGAGCTCCAGCCCTCAACTTGGGTGGAGACTCCCAGCTTGACAAGAAGCCACAAAGAACAGAAAACACGAGAAAACCAAGGGAGAAAAAATATAAAGAAATAAAACGCTAATTCAAGAAAGAGAAAATCAGGAATTACACACACCTAAAACTATAATCACCCCAATCCCAGATGCCTAAACGCCAACATAAGAGCACAATCAATAACAACCGGGGCAATATGTCACCACCAAAACTCAACTATCCTACAACAAGCCCTGAACATTGTGACACAGCCAAAGTACAAGAAAAAGAACTCAAAACCAACTTTATGAAGATAATAGAGGCCCTTAAAGAGGAAATGAGTAAATCCCTCAGAGTAATAGATGAAAAGACAAACAGACAATGGGAGGAATTGAGTAAGTTCATGAAAGAAAACCAGGAAAACACAAAAAAAAGTTAGAAGAAATGAATAAATCCCTTAAAGAAAGACAAGAAAAAATGAACAAACTGAAGGAAACTAACAAAATTGTTAAAGACCTGAAAATGGAAATAGAAGCCATAAAGAAAACACAAACAGGGAATTTTGGAAATGAAAAGCCAAGAAAAGCAATCATGAACTACTGAGACAACTGAAATCAACCGAATACAAGAGAGAATCTCAGAAGTCAAAGATACTATAGAAGAATTGGAGACTTCAGTAAAAAAAAATACCAAATCCAAAAAATCCCTAACATAAAACATCCAGGAAATCATGGACAATATGAAAAGAGTAAACCTAAGAATAATAGGAATAGAGGAAGGAGAAGAATCCCACCACAGAGGCCCAGAAAATATTTTTGACAAAATCATAGAAGAAAAATTTTCAGACCTAAAGAAGGTGATTCCTATTAAGGTACAAGAAGCATACAGAAACCAAATTGAAGTGTGCCGGAAAAGAAAGTCCCCTTGCCACATAATAATCAAAACACTAAACATACAGTACAAAGAAAGAATACTAAAAGCTGCAAGAGGAAAAAAGCAAATAGATACAAAGGAAAACCTACTAGAATCACACCTGACTTCTCAATGGAGACTCTAAAATCCAGAAGGACTTGGACAGATATGCAGCAGATTCTAAAAGATCACAGATGCCAGCCCAGACTACTATATCCAGCAAAGCTTTCAACTACCATGATGGAAAAAACAAAATATTCAGTGACAAATCCAAATTCAAATAATATCTATCTATAAATTCAGCCCTAAAGAAGATAATAGAAGGAAAACTCCAACCCCAGGAGGGTAACTATACCCATAGAAACAGTAAATAAATGACCTCACTCCACCAGAATCAAAAGGAAGATCACACACACACACACACACACACACACACACACACACACACACACACACACACACACACGAACACATGAACACAACCGACTACAAAATAACAGGACCCAATAATCATTGGTCATTGATATCTCTCAACATAAATGGACTCAATTCTCTAATAAAAATATACAGACTAGCAGAATGGATAGGAAAACAGGATCTATCCTTCTGCTGCATACAAGAAACACACCTTAGCTTCAAAGATAAACCTTACCTCAAAGTAAAGGGTTGGGAAAAGATTTTCCAAGCAAATGGAACCAAGAAGAAAGCTGAAGTAGTCATTTTAATGTCTAACAAAAGGGACTTCAAACCAAAATTAATCGAAAGAGATAAGGAAAGACACTTTTAGAGGAACACTTGGAAGAAGTTTTTGTTATTTTGATTTCTTTAAAAATGCAAAATGGCAGTTGGATTAGGTTTGTGTTCCCACCCCAGCTGTGGTATAGTTGTTTATGAGTTGGGTTTGGGAATGCTTGATGCAGGTGGTTATGATTTGATTGGGTGCTGTCGTTCTGGCACCTGTAGCTTATTTGGGGGATTGTGTGGTGCACGGATTTATGGTAACTTTTGGCTTAGGGTATAAAAAGTCTGAAGCCCTGAGAGTCAGTGTGGGCATTCATTGGTTGGTGGCTCGTTGGTTGGGTTGCTGTTGTTAGTGTGATAATTCCTAAAAGAACAAAGGTTGGAGAGATTGAGTTTATAGACCATGAGCTGAGATGCTAGTCTGACTCACTGTCAGTCCTCTTCAAGCTTAGGACAGCCTAAAAAAAAGGCTATGAAGATTTCTACTTTTCTCTTATTCTATATCAAGGCCACTTATAATAGCAGAGAAGATTTCTTTCTGTCCTTCCTTTCTCTTTCCCTAAATTGAGAGTAAAAGATTTTACTTCACTGCTACAGACATTTCATACTAAACAAAGGAAAAATCCACCAAGACATTAAAATTCTAATCATCTGTGCACCAAACATAAGGGCTCCCATGTTTATAAAAGAAACATTGCTAAAACTTAAAACACAGTTAACCTCCATACACTGATAGTAGGAGATTTTAATACACCATTCTCACCAATGGACAGGTCAACCAGACAAAAATCTAAACAGAGAAACACTGGAGCTAACAGATGTTATAAACCAAATGGACCTAACAGATATCTACAGAGCGTTTCACACACACACAAAAGAATATACCTTTTTCTCACCACCTCACAGAACCTTCCCTAAAGTTGGCCACGTACTAGTACACAAAGCAAGTCTCAATAGAAACAGGAAAGTTGAAATAACCCCCTGTATCCTATCAGATCAGCATGGATCAGAGTTGGATTTCAATAACAACAGAAACAACAGAAGGCCTACAAACTTGTGGAAACTGAACAACTCTCTATTGAATGATGAATGGGTCAAGACAGAAATTAAAGATTTTCTAGAATTCAAATGAAAATGAACCTACAACATACCCAAACATATGGGACAGAATGAAAGCAGCGCTAAGAGCAAAATTCATGGCACAAAGTGCCTAGCAAAAAAGAGTGCAGAGATCACATACTAGCAAATTAACAGCACATCTGAAAGCTCAAGAACAAAAAGAAGTAAGCACACCCAAGAGGATTATGTGGGGAAAAAAAAATGAAGCTGAGGTCTGAAATCAATAAAATAGAAACAAAGAGAACAATTCAAAGAACACAGTTGGTTCTTCGAGAAAATCAACAAGATAGACAAACTCTTATCCAAACCAACCAAAAGATGAGAGAAAATATCCAATCAACAAAATTAGAAATAAAAAGGGGATATAACTACAGACACTGGGAAATCTAATGAATCATTTGGTTATACTTTAAAAACCTATACTCCACAAAAATTGGAAAATCTAAAAGAAATGCACAATTTTCTAGATAGATACCACCTACAAATGTTAAATCAAGATTGGAAAGACAATTTAAACAGACCTAAGGAATAGAAGCAGTCATTAAAAGTCTCGACATCAAAAAATCCCAGGGCCAGATGGCTTTATTATAGAATTCTATCAAACATTTCAAGAAGGGTAAACACCAATACTACTCAAAGTATTTCACAAAATAGTATTTCACAAAAAGGAACACTGCCAAACTCATTTTATGAGGCCACAGTCACCTTGATACCCACACCACACAAATATTCAAGAATTACAGACCAATTTCCCTCAAGAATATTGATGCAAAAATGCTTAATAAAATATTGGTAAACTGAATCCAAGAACATATCAAGAAGATCATTTACCATGATCAAGTAGGCTTCATCCTAGAGATGCAGGGATAGTTCAACATACAAAAATCAGTTAATGTAACCACCATATACACAAACTGAAAGAAAAAAAAAAACTTACTAGATGCCGAAAAAAACACTGACAAAATCGAACACCCCTTCAGGTTAAAAGTCAATTTAGTACCTGAAGTCATAGTTAGAGCAATAAGACAACTAAAGGAAATTGGAAAGGAAGAAGTCAAAATATCCTTATTTGCAGATGATATGATAGTTTATATAAATAACCCAAAAAATTTCTACCAGAGAACTTGTTCAGCTGATAAACAATTCAGCAAAATGGCAGGCTACAAGATCAACTCAGAAAAATCAGTAACCCTCCTATATGCGAATGACAAATGTAAATTAAATCAGAGAAACAACTCCCTTGACAATAGCCACAAATAACATAAAATATCTTGGGGTAACTCTAACCAAGCAAGAAAAAGATTTGTATGACAAATACTTCAAATCTTTGAAGATATAAATTGAAGAAGATCTCAGAAGATGGAAAGATCTCCCATGCTCCTGTATTGGTAGTATCAACATAGTAAAAATGGCCATCTTGCCAAAAGAAATCTACGAATTCAGTATCATCCTTATCAAAATCTCAACACAATTCTTTACAGACCTTGAAAGGACAATACTCAGCTTCATATGGAAAAACAAAAAGTCCAGGATAGCCAAAATAATCCTGAAACCTAAATGAAATTCTGGAGAATATCACTATTCCTGATCTCAAGCTGTACTACAGAGCTATAGTAATAAAACCCACATGGTGTTGGCATAAAAACAGACATGTTGGTCAACAGAACAGAATCAAAGATCCAGACATAAATCCATACACTTATGGACACCTGATCTTCAATAATGAAGCCATAAATATACAATGGAACAAAGAAAGCATCTTTAATAAACGGTGCTGATCTAACTGGATGTCTACATGTAGAAAAATCCAAATTGACCCATATTTATCACCATGCACGAAACTCAAGTCCAAGTGGATCAAAGACCTCAACATAAAACCAACACACTGAACATGATAGAAGAGAAAGTGGGGAAGAGCCTTGAATGCATTTGCATGGGAGTCAACTCTCTGAACAGAACACCAATAGCTCAGGCACTATGATCAGTGATTAATGAATGGGACCTTATGGAACTGAAAAGCTTCTATAAGGCAAAGGACATCGTCAACAAGACAAAACTGCACTCTATAGAAGGGGGAATAATCTTCACGAATTCCACTTCTAATATAGAGTTAATATCCAAACTATATAAAGAACTCAAAAAACTAGACATCAAGAAAGCAAACAATCCAATTTTAAAATGGGGTATAGATCTAAACAAAGAATTCTCAAAAGAGAAATCTCAAATGGCTGAGAAACACCTAAAGAAATGTTTGACATCCTTACCCACTTGGGAAATGCAGATCAAAACCACTTTGAGAGTCCATCTTACACCTGTCAGAATGACTAAGATCAATAACATGAAAGACAGTTAATGCTTATGAGGATGTAAAACAAGAGGAACACTCCTTCATTGCTGGTGGGAATGCAAACTTGCACAGCCACTATGGGAATCAATTTGGTGATTCCTTAGGAAATTGTATATTGACCTATCTCAAGACCCAGCTATACCACTCCTGGGCATATACCCTAAAGATACTGCATCCTACCAGAAGGACACTTGCTCAGCTATGTTCATAGCTGCTTTATTCATAATAGCCAAAAATTGGAAACAACTTACATGCCCCTCATCTGAAGAATGGATAAAGAAATTATGGTACATTTATATAATGGAGTATTGCTCAGCTATTAAAATAAATGAACTTTTCAGGCAAACTGATAGAACTGGAAAAAATCATCCTGAGTTAGGTAACCCAGTCTCAGAAAGAAAAACATGGTATGTACTCACTTACACGTGGATTCTAACTGCTAAGCAAAGGAGAAAGATACTAGCATCCACAGACAAAAAAAAAAAAACTATGCAACAAGAAGTGTTCCACTTGGAACACAGGGATCTCCTTGGTAGAGTGAAAAATGAATAGAGGGTGCAGGTAGGGAGGGGAAGGATAGGAACAGGAGCAGAGGGGACCAGGAGGAGGAGAGGAATGGAGATAGAACATATATAGAGAAATGATAAGAATTGAGATACAATTAGAGGGCGATCAAGAGACCTAGTATAGTAGAAACTCACAGGAATCTATGACGGACATAGGATCCCTACTAATCAGAGATAGGGAGCCTGAACAAGCCATCTCCTGTAGCCAGACAAAGTTTCCAGTGGTGAGACTGGAACACTATTCCAGCCGCAAAACCTCTGATTTTATGGCCTATCCACCCTGGAAAATCCTCACTAACAATGGAAAAACAGAACTCCAGGCCAAAGGAGGGAACCCCTGCCTGAACCCTCAGGACAGGTCAGGAAATAGAGACTGGATAACCTAGAGACTATTTCTAATGATGTCATTCTCTACTCATGGATTGCTACCTAACCCAGTCCTCACTAGAGGGGCCTCCTTCATATGAGAGGAGCACAGGGAGAAGTTCAGGGCCAAACATCTTGCAGAGATCAGGGAACCCCACGGAAGAGGGAGAGGAGGGAATAGAGGAAACCAGAGGGTCTCAGGATACCAGGAGAACAAGCCCCACATTGTCAGCTGACTTGCACTCTTAGGGGCCCCACAGAGACTGAAGGCATAGACAGAGAACCTGTAGGATCCCCTAAATACATCTCATGGCCGTCTAGATTAGTGTTCTTGAGAAAGTCCTACAAGCTGGAGTAGGAGTGTCTCTGACCATTTTACTGGCCCTTGAGACTCTTTTATTCTCCTGCCCAGCTGCCTGGCTCACCCTTGATGTAGGAATTACTGCCTGGCCTTGTTCCATCCCTCTATGCCATGCCCTGATTGTGCTGTAACCCTGGAATGACAGTTCTTTTCTGGGGAGAAGTGGAGGATGTTTGTGGGTTGTGATGGGGGGGTAGATCTGAGGGAGATGGGGGAAGCTAGGGGATAGAAGGAGGGGAGTATGGGGTCTGGAATGTTTTCTATAAGTTGTATGAGAAAAGAAAAACCATTTTTTTTAATTAAAAAAGGATTTAAACATTGACAAAAGGTCAATGTTTTATTCTACATTTAAATATTGATACATACATGTAAAACTACTGAAATGTTGGGGACTAACCCAGGACTATATGCTAGACAAGCACTCTGTCCCTGGGCCACACCTCAACCTATGAAATTCCTATTAAGTATTTTACAACTATGTTCTGAAGTATTTACATAAAAATAGTACTGTTCTTTAAGTTTTTGCTCCTTCTTTCTATCTTCTGAGAAGCTTATAAGTAATTAGAAATGTCAAATTCTTACCTGAAAAAAATAAAAAATAACTTAAATAAATAAATAAAACTGATAATAATTAAATAAAACTGCCCCTACATGTGTATGAAGTAAAATGAAAATTTTTTACATATTATATCATAAAACATATTACAGGCATACCATGCAATCCAACAGGTCAAGCACTTACAAAAAGATATAATCAATACCTTGAAAAGGATGCTTAGTAAACAGAAAAGGGGAATAAGAATAAGGACTCCCAGAGATAGATTGCATAACTCTTTATTAACTAAATTTTTGAATGCCAATGAGGCAGGAACAACAGCTTCAGAAAGACACTGAACAGTAGAAAAAAATGCTGAAGGGAAGTCAGGAAATGTGTTACATTGGGGAAGAGGATTTGCTTTTATTTCTACAGAAGTCAAAAAGCTGTGTGGGTTCTAACAAAATTGATAAAGATTTGCCCTGAGTAAGAAGCTTTTTAGATATCAATGCTAACGCCAAAGGCATGACTCAAGGAAGGAAGAGACACAGAATGACAGTTTAAGAAACTGGCTAAAAAGAGACAATAGTCCATCAGACTGGAAAATCTTGATAGTGAAATGGACATTTGCTGAAGGACAAATGATCAGGAGTAATGGTTGCTGCAGTTATGGAAAATCATCATATCAATGAAGTAGATCTTCAAAAGGATATTCAGACTGTTAAATTAATAGGATTGATAATTGTTCCTAAAGCTATTTTCACTGCACAATTCATATCTTAAACAGAAAAGGGAATATGTAGAGGAATGTTTAATCTTTTAATCTGTCAGCACGGCTGCTCTAAGGTAGAAAGAATGTTGTTATATGCCTTTAATCCCAGTATTCAGAAAGCAGTAGTAGTATATACCTTTAATCCCAGTATTCAAAAAGCAGTGGTGGCTCATGCCTTTAATCCCAACACCTGAAAGACAGAAAGCAGAGCTCAGAAGGAGTCAGTGTCAGACAGGAAGTAACTTCTGAGATGAGTCAGAGTGAAGAGCAAGCAAAGTGACATATCAGAAGAAGAGTTTGCAGAATGAGGACATACCCAACTCTCACAATATAAAAGCAGGTTCTCAACTCAGAGAGACAGAGTTAGAGAGGCAGCACAGAGGATAGGAGGCAAAGGGGATAAGATACAGAGGCTGATTGAGGCAGTATGGGGCAGTGAGCACTCACAAAGACACAGAAGCAGTCTGAGGCGTCTAAGGCAGCTTGGCAGAAGAAGTCAGTAGCAGAAGGAAGAGTGAATTTTGGAGAAAGAATCAGCTATCAAAGAGAGTCAGTTTGAAGCCAAGCAGAGTGGTTCAATCAGAGCAGTTGCAGGAGTCAGCCAGAGTCTGCCAAAGTCAGAAGAGTTCAGTCAGAAACAGTCAGTTGGCTCAGAAGATCAGTTGGAACCAGTCAGCTTGGAGAAGAGTTAGTTGCATTCAGTATAACTCTGAGTTCAAAAGGAGCTAGTCAGAATGACTCAGTCAGCAGTAAGTCTCAAAGGTAAACTGGATTGTATGGAGGCTGAGTCTGAAACCTTCTAGGGCCAAGCTAGCATCTGAAAGACTAAATTGTATGGATACTGAAATGTCCCAGGGCTCCAGGACTAGGACCAGTGATTGAGTTAGGCAAAGAATAAACAATCCTTTGCCTCAACTAATGGCTACAAGGTGAGTTCTTCCCAAAAACAATTCCACCAACTAGAGACTAAGCTTTCAAATATATGAGCCTATAGGGGCCATTCTCATTAAAATCACCACAGAATGATATGGATATGGAAGAATTAATGGGTGTGGCTTTGTTGGAAAATGTGTGTCACTGGGGGTGGGCTTTGAGGTTTCAAAAGCCCACAGCAGGCCCAGTCTCATTCTCTTTCTGCCTGTTGCCTACTTATCAGGATGTGAGCTCTTAGTTACTACTCCAGTTCCATATCTGCCTGCCTGCCACCATGCTACTTGACATGGTGACCATAAACTCACCCTCTGAGACTGTCAGTAAGCCCCTAATTAAATGCTTTATTTTTAAGTTGCCTTGGTCAAAGTGTCTTTTTCACAGCAATATGACAGTAACTAAAACATATCCAAAAACATTCTCACAGACACACCCAGAATAATGTTTTACCAGATATCTGAGTATCCCCATGGCTCAAGTTGACATGTAAAGCTAACTCTCATGCTAAGGCACCAACTTGTCCAGTTATCAGAACAGAGCACCAAGACTCCAACATATCTGTCACCTGACACTATGTAGTTCTGGTCTCATAGAGAACCTTTTTTATGAAGAAATGTTCTGCAACCATGGCTTCTTTTTATACAATAGATGTGTTCCTGTTAAGAAGAAACCATGGAACTATTCGACATTGAAAAACTAGCAGTCCTCAAATTCAAACAGCTTCCTGGGCTCCAGACAATTCTAACCCTGAGTTCCTTCACACCAGCTGTGGTCTATGTCTAGCTTCAAACAGAATGAAAGGTCTTCTGATGAGAGCTGGGATAAAAGATTACAGCAAAAGGCACAACTTCTGTTCTTTACATAATAGTCTGGCTATGAGAGTACTGTTTGAATTTCTCATTGTTTGGACCAAACACCTAAGAGAAACAACTGAAGGGAGAAAGGATTTATTTGGCTCACAGCTTCAGAGTTTTCAGTCCATCATGGTGGGAAGGCTGTGGCATAACTTAGAAGCTCTCATATGGAAACAGAGAAAGCATGCTAACTTTCTTGGGCTCTTTCCTTTTATCCCAGCTGAGCCTCTTACCCTGTGAGATGATATCACTCATATTCAGGACAAATCTTTCTTCCTTAGTTAATCCTGTCTGGAAACACTCTTACAGGTACACCCAAAGGTACACTCTACTTAGCTCCTAGGTGTCCTCAATCCAATCAAGCTGACAGTCAACATTAATCAGCCCATACCAAAAGTTATATCTTACATATTATATCTTATATTATATATATTATACATTACAACTCAAGTTATATCTTATGGTGAAAAATATAACTCAGTGCACTCAGTGGATTGAAAAAACCTCCAAAACCTCCAAAGACATTATCACAAGGCAATTACTGATGGGTAATTACTGATGGTAATGGACAGTAACAGCAACAAAAAGACAAGATAATTTCATCCAAATAGAAAGGTAGTCACCAATGTAAAGTTTACCAAGTAGCCATAGAACTAGTAGAAACATGCTCAAGTGGCATAATATTCTCTGGAAAATGGATTGTAAAGGAGCAAAAGGCAGGCTTGTGTACTAGCTGTCCCTAGGCATGATGGGATAGGAGAATGAATACAAGGATTTGCTCTATTCTCCCCAGGAGTCCACAGTTGAGTTAATGTGTATGCTTGAGTTACTGTTAGATACCAAATAATTGCAATATGAGGCTTTCTGGGAACACAGATGCAGTTGAGACAGACCAAGAAATATCACTGCAGGAAAGAAGTGGAACTTGAGCTATACTTTAAAGTGGAAAGATTTGAAAAGGAAAAAAAGGAAGGAAGAAAGAAAGAAAGAAAGAAAGAAAGAAAGAAAGAAAGAAAGAAAGAAAGAAAGAAAGAAAGAAAGAAAGAAAGGAAGGAAGGAAGGAAGGAAGGAAGGAAGGAAGAAAGGCAATTGTACATGACAAACAGACTCTGCCAAAAGTACAGAGATGGGAATTCTTCAGCAAATGAAAGTAAATAAGAGAAAAGAGCAGCCTAAGGTGGGGCTGTATGCTAGAGAGATGAGGCAGGACACATAGGCTGTGACCAGTTTCAGCCTGTCAGAAGAGCCAGGCCTTGACCTTTGGGCCATTGTGAATCCATGCTAGGGATATTTGGATTCAGGCATGAACTGACTTTACAGCTTAGGAGGGTGTTTGAATTGCTACTGTTAAACAAGAAGAGCAAGCCAACACTTGCCTAAGTGGCCTGTAGCACAACATACCTGCTTTTGACTTTAGTAAGTGTACTTGTGGCAATGTGGCCTTTTTACTTCTGGACATAACATGATGTCATCTTGAAGTAGAGATTAGCTTAGCCAAGTAGTCATGGCAACTAATTAAGAAGAACAATACAACAAGGTAGCTAGGTTCATAATGAGGGTACTGAAGCTATTTATCTTCTCTACTAGAAAGAAGTAAGAGGGTATCACCAGACTCTCACCTAGGATTCTAGCCAGTACTCCTTCATGCCTCCTCCCAACAGCTGCAAGATTCTGGGTGATGTTAGAGTATATAGGAAATGAAAGGTAAACTGAAAGTAAAACTGTATAGTGCAGTTTCCATAAAATTATCATGCATGGGGGGTGGGACTTAGCAGTGGTGACCTGTGCTCTATAAGAAGACCAAAAGACTCATTGGCTCAGTAAGTTGAATGTTGCTGGAATCATTACTTGGGTCTGTCATCAGTACCCTATCTTCAGCGAATGGACATTTATTCATATCTCCCCAGAAAAGTTACCAAAACAAAACTAATAAAAGTACTCCATAGTAACAGACCCAGTGTATATACATAGAGAGAGAAAAGTTTTAGAAAAGTATCTTATTCTGTTGTGGGATAAGCAAGCCTAGCAGGTCAGTCCTGCTATCTGAATACTCAAGGAAGGATGAATGTAAGTTGAGCCTGAAGACAGAACAGAGGGAGAATTCTCTCCTCCTTCAGAGGATCTCAATCATTTCTCTTCCCAGGACCTCAACTGATCAAGGAAGGCCCACTCATATTGTGAAACACAATTTGCTTTACTCAAAGGACATCCACCAGTTTAAATGTAGAACATACAGAATATGTTCACAATGACAATAATGCTGATGTTTGACCAAACATCTGGGCACCACAGTCTAATGGAGTTAATGTGTAATACTAACCACCCCAATAAAGAAACAAGGAATCTTCCTATTTCTAATTCATCTTTTCTGCCCTGGGTGTTGACTTCCTGCTTATATTAGATGTTTTGATCTTTCTTGAGGAAACATTAAAAAGTAAATGTTCAGGCTAATGAGATAGCTTAGTTAGTAAGTCTGCTAGCCATGCCTAGACCCCATGGTAGATAGTGGAAACCAACTCCCACAAAAGTCCTCTGACCTTTACATGCTTCTTGTGGCATGTATAAGCACACATACACACAAACAAAACAACGAATAAATAGCACTATTCCGCCAATGTAAAATAGAGCCAGACCCTCTGCTTTAACGGAGTCTCTCCCTCATTTTCCAACAAGTGCTTCTTTAAAATTCATGCCACCTTGCCTCCTGCCATTTGGCAAATTAGTCCCCTCATCACCTCTGAGAATCCAACCTGTTGTAGGAAACAGCCTGGCAAGACACTTCCTATTAAACTCATGCTGTTTTTTTGGTTTGAGTCAAAGATTTTCGAGCCAGCTCCCAAGGCTTTGTGTAGCTTATAATTCACTGTAGTTTGACATGTCTGACGTGGGCGAGAGGGATGAGTTTCATTTAATATTAACCAAGCCGCCCTCTGCTACTTACTCTGCTCCATTGTCTCACTTCAACAAACAATGGAGTTAGCAAGTTGTTTAAATTCAATGGAGCTCAGAAGCCATTCTGCGTTACACATTACCTTCTGATGATTTTATTCAGCACGTGTTTTTTAAAAAACCACACACATACCAAACACACAAGACCCAAATAAACCATACATTGTTCCTCAGTAATGGACCTAAGATAGTTGATCATTCTTGAAAGGGAAATAATAAAGCCAAAAGGGGAAAAATTTGTTTTGCCCTAAATTACTCATTGTTGAAGAGGGAAAAAAAAAAAAATCAAAATCAGAAACATTAACCCACAGCTCATAAGTCCTTTGTAGCTGAATAGGAGTCATTGATTAAAGACAATATGTAAAACTTCCTGGTTGACACAGTGCCCATCTGGATCAAATTGCCTCTGATCCCTCACTGCAGACACAGAGGGAGATGAGAACTTACTAAGATGTGTAGAAAATGCAGCATCGGACTGTAAGGTGAGGAGAACTGTGTTAAGAATGCCAAATCAGACCTTCCCTTGTGGCAGAACTGGCTTCCACTATTTGAAAGGCAGCTTTCAAAAATAAGTGGGCTAAAAGAAGGAGACAGTGATAGTTCACCATCTTCAAGGAAAAAGCGTGAGTTTCTGTACACTAGAAAAAGAAGAAACACCCAAGAATCAGAGCTTCCCACTGTCTAGCAGTTCTAGGTACACAGAAGTTCTACAATTAAAAAAAAAAAAACAGGAAAGACTTTCTAGTTATGGGGCAATATCTAAAGGAGGGCTAGTTATATTTGTGGCAGACAAACTAGAATTCCAAGTCAAGACCGTGAACATCCCAGCGAGGTTTGCAGCACAACGGCACAGATGATCTTCAGCACTAAACTGAACTATAAAATTCTTTAGCTTGCTATCTTTACATTAGATATAGAATAAAGGACTAGGAAGGTGGATCAGCAAAGTGTTTATCATGCAAGCGTGAGGACCTGAATTCAGATCCCAAGCACACACATAAAGGCTTGGGTAGGCATGGCAGCCAGCCTGTAATCACAGCTTGAAGGAAGAGAGAGAGGAATCTCTGTAGCAAGCTAGCTGCAGTAGGAGAAAGGTAAACTACAGATTCAGAGAGAGAGCATGCCACAATATATAAGGTGAGATCAACCAAGGAAGACATAAAACATCAACCCTGGACCTTCAGGTGCACACACACATACAAAGATGCTTATATGCATACACATACAAATAGAATCATCGAGTCATAATTTTAAAATACAGGATGTGTACTGAAGCAGACTGAGAAAGGATTCTGTGTTTCTAGTCATTTGATAGTGGGAAACCAGGACAGAATTGTTACTCTAAGATTTCTAGAAACATGTCTTTTGGGAGCCCTTTGCCATAAAGGATTTTTGCTCAAATGTCTGCTGTTTAGCCACAAAGAGTTCAGTTGCCAATGAAGTCCTCCCAGCTCAGACACTTCTGGACAAGCATTCTCTTCCAATGGAGGATGAAGAACACATTTCTGGAGCGGGTCTGTTGCCATAGAAACAGGAATCATACCTGCAGGCAGCTTCCATAAATGAGAGGTCCAGGTGGGAATTGTGCAAAGTGCAAAGCTCCAAGCCATCACAGAAGCAGCCTCATTCTTGTGACACGACAGTGTGACCCCAATTATCAGACCTTCCCATGGATGGAAGAAACCACAAATCCAGAGTTATATTTTTAGCATAATTCATTGACTCTGAGACATATATTATTGTAACAGTTTTTAAATCAGGACATATGTTAAAAATCAATGGTGTCCAACAAACTGTAATTAGCAGTGTACTTTCTCTTCCTAGCAAAATATAAAGTAAAGGTGTATCTGTCAATCAGTTGTTATGGAATATGAAATGTTAAGATCTTAGGATAGCTAAAGGTTGGCAATCAGTACATGCAAAAGCTAATGAAAGAAAAAACACTATAAAGGCCAAACAAAATCAATCATGCATGTGTGAGCTGTAGTTCACAATCATTCTTTTCAAACCCTTTGGGGGCTGAAGAGGTGACTTGGTGCATATAGTGTTTTCCATGCAAGTAGAAGGATCTGAGTCTGAATGTCCAGAACCCACATAAAAACAAGGCATGGTCATTTACTTCTGTAATCCCAGTACTTCTATGAGCTGGGCGATAGGGACAGGAATTCTGGAGGCCTCCTGGGCTGGCCAGTCTGGCATGCACAGTGGTAAAGAACAAGAGACCTGTCACAAGGTAGAAAGTGAGGCCGACACCCAAAGTCATCCTCTGACTTTTTTTTTAAAAGGACTTCGTCACTCTTCTCTGGGAGACAATTGGCAAAACTAACATTTGTGCCAAATAAAACTGCTATAAAGCTTAGAAATTACTCGGTCTGTCAAAGACTACGAAGACATATGTGCATATACATAAATTATATGTGATGAGAATTAAGAGCTCAAAATCCCCTGTGCAAATAGAACATCTTTCCTATTCCAGTGATCAGAGGATTACACTCATGCATCAAAGTTTAACAAAAAGTCACTCAATTGCAAAAAATAGTGTAGTAGAAGCCAAGGGTAGACAAACTGACCCACAGACACAATCCAGCCTTCTGTCTGTCTTTGGATACAAGGTTTGACTGGAAGTAATCATATGCAGCATAGCTTGTGTGCTTACAAGTTATCGGCTACTTTCCTGCCCAGGTAGTAAAGATGGATGCAAAATGTATCTATCTACAAAGCCTTCCTACCAGGCCCATCATAGAAGCTTGCCCAGCTCCTTCTAGATCAAAACTTATCAACACAATAACACCAACAAATGATAGCAGTCATTTTAATTCAAGAGGGAAAAACAGGAATTAGAAACCAAATGATACACAGTAAAGCAGTTTCTATATAAAAACTGGAACAAGGAATCACAATTACCAATAGTCTCCAGGGATGATAATATATAACACAGTACTATTCAAGCGTAAACCTGGGATGATATTGTTCTCAGGAAAATCATTGCCACAAGAAGCTTCTCTTAGTAGACAATAAATGTTTCAAATTGTCAAGGAAACATAATGTGTGTAATCTTTAAAATATCCCAAGTCATAGGAAGCAGTGGATGGCTGACTGGCAATGCACTTTACCAGGTTACCTGAAACTGCTTTGAAGCCATGCTGAGATCTTTCAATGTGTAGCTATAAAACAATCTTAGTGGCAAAATGCATAGGCAAAAAATTCAGAAAAAGGTGTATTAGCTGCTCTTCTCGTTTCTGTGACCTAACACCTGACTAAAACAGCTGACGGGAAGAAGGGTTTGTTTGACTCTTGATTCGAGGGTATGGTCCATCCTTTAAAGAAGTCGAGGCAGTGAGGACTTGATGGTCCCACTGTGTCTGCAGTCTGGAGGCAGAGAGACAGATGAGTGTTTTCCTCTTCTTTTTTCCCCTTAACTCAATACGGTACCCAAACCATGATGCCACCCACAATTCAACATGGGTCTTCCCTAGGTAAATTCTCTCTGGAAATGCTCTCAAAGACATGTCCAACTGTGTGTCCCCTATGTGATTCCAAATGCAAACCCAGGTAAATTGACAATGAAGGTGAACCCTCACAAAGGTTCAGGGTTAAATCAATTTACCAGTTTATTAGAAAAAAATACTTTTAATGAATCAAGTTTGTACTTAGCTTATTCCAAAGCTCTCTTTGCTAGAAGAATACACAAGTTCCAAAATATGGATCCTCTCCTCAAAGACTCCAATGTCATGTTTTATCTAAAGGTGTGTGCATGTACACACCACACACACACACACACACATACAAACACAAACACACACACTAACTCTAATTAGACAGTACACCTTCATTAAAAATATAATGATGTGTCAATATGTAAATTTGGAAAGAAATGTGCTGATGACAAATAAAATGGTAAAAAAAAATTATATTACATAGACTGTCCTTGAAAAGATGGACAATCTTACAAAATTTATAAACTGAATGCAAGTTGACTTTAAAGTTAATAGAAAAGAGAAAATATATAGTACAATAATTATGAAAAAATAGATTTGGCCTATATTAAAACATACCATAAAGTCAGAAATAAACAGTGATAACCACTGTGTGAACAGATAGAGCAATAAAACAGTGTGGGAGGCCCAGAAATACACTGAAACACAAGTTAAAATATAAGGAGGTCTATAAAGTATCTCACGTAAGTTGTTAAAAATGACAAATTTTCTTAAAGAAACAGTTGGGGACTCCAGAGTAACCATCATGAGGGAAGAGAAATTAACTCTATATTTCATAGCATACATCATCAAAATCATTTTAGCTGGATCAGAAATTAAACTCTTTCAAAATTAAAATCATAAATAGTGCTATAAAAATCTGAGGTTTTTTTATTGCGATCTCAGAACAGCAACAGTTATGCTAAATATAACACAAAACTGAGAATCATAAATAAAAGCATTGATGGGATTCGTGCTTCTGCCCATAGATGACTAGCTGATACCTCATCAGTCTCTGCACCATAAAGAATTATAAAACTGTAAAGTGTGTGTGTGTGTGTGTGTTTGTGTGAAGAAAGTTCTCTGAGCCATTGAGTGACAGGCAGAACAAAAGTATAATTTCTGAGAGTAGGAAAAATCATCAAGTGAGTGGAGCTCAACTGTCACCCCTGATTTGAAAAAGTGGAAGTCAGGGTTCAGAGGACCTGAATCTATAGAAAATGCATAAGAGAGTTGCATAGAGCTCAAGGCTGCCTGTGTCTATGAATCTGTGGTAAGATCCAGACTGTACCTGCACAATGAAAACCCTTCCCAGAAGGTAGCTACAACAGGGCTGAGAAAGAAGTAGGAATTCCAAATCTCAGGTCATGATGAGATAAGAGTGGTATTAAAGAGTCCTGGCCCTGCCTAGTTGGAAAACTCTCAATTATTCTTCTTCATCAGGGTCAATTACCAAAAATTCCTTCCTAAGGAGTAGATGTTTCTAAAGTCACAGGTGTATAAACCCATGCCCAGACAAGATCTTCCTGAAAGAGAAACTTCAGAAGCATAGAACCTTCCTATTGTGGATCCCTGGACTAGGGACAAAGGAAGTGTGTCCACCCAGATAGGCATGAAGTCAAGCCTACACACATTCAAAATTGACAAGTCACTAATTATACCTTTCACTATCTGCTAAAATATGCGTTCATAATCTTCAAAGAAACATAACAAAACCCAGACTCTTCACATTGCATTATGCCAATTGTCCAGTATTCAATTAAAAGCCAGTAAACATAGACAGAAACAGGGAATGTATCATAAAGAGAACAGTCAGTGTGGTGGTTTGAATGAGAACGGCCCCCAGAGGCTCATATATTTGAATGTTAAATTCCCAGTAGCTAGACTGTGTAGGAAGGATTAGGAAGTATGGCCTTGCTGGAGGAGGTGTGTCACTGGGGATGGGCTTTGAGGTACAAAAGCCCACTCTAGGTCCTGTCTTACCTTATCTCTGCTGTGTGCATGTGGATCAGATGTAAGCTCTCAGCTACTGCTCCAGTGCCATGCCTGACTGCCTACTACCATGCTGCCCACCATAATGATCACAGACTCAACCTCTGAAGATATAAGCAAACCCTCTCATCCAGTGATTTCTTTCGTAAGTTGCCTTGCTCCTCATAACAATTTCAAAGTAACTAAGACAGTCAACAAAACTCAGACCAAGATGACCCAGGTAGTATATTTAGTAAAGACTCTAAACATGGATACTTTATTGTACAATTATGACAGCAATATTATCTCCCATCCTTTTGACTTTTTTCAAAGTGTGTTTACTAATCTCCAACAGTCTAGTCTTGGGGTATTGTGACCAATGGGTTACATAATGGGATATCTTAAGTAAGGTCATAAGAAATTCTACAATTTCTATGTGTGTCTCCATGGTATGAGCTATTAATACATAGCAACACTACATGGAGAAGTCATGTGTAGGTGCTTGACTTGACAGTCCATCTGAGCCAACAGCTGCACTGAAGTTGGCTCCACTTCACAGCTGGTATAAATATTGTTTGTGTGAATATTTCACCCAGGTTATCTAGCCCAATGTGAAGATAAAGTAATATAAATTATTCAATCTCTTTGACAGGATGGAGAGAATAAGATTAAAGAAAAATTAAAAATACTAATAAATAATAATAAAGATGAAATACATTCTTGTTATCTTGAGGGAAAATATCAAATGGTTTTTATAATAGAGTAAGGGTGAGACAGGAAAAATGCTTGAAAAAAATAGCAAAACCCTTTGCAAGTTGAATTAAAAAGCAAAACCAAGGTTTGCATGGTCAAGAAGCTCAATAAAGTCAAATCAGAATTAAATATAATATAAATATAGTATATTTATATTATGTAATATATATAAATATGATATATAAAATATAATATCATATAAAGCCATATACATACATACCTTAATGGTAACTGTGCTGACTAGTTTTATGTCAACTTGACATAAGCTATTGTCATCTGAGAGAAGGAAACTTCAATTGAGAAAATGCCTCCATAAGATTGGGCTGTTAGGTAAACCTGTAGATCATTTTCTTAATTAGTGATTGACGTGGCAGGACCCAGCCTATTGTGGGTGGTGCCACCCCCTGGGATAGTGGTTCTAGGTGCTATTAATAAAGCAAGCAGTGCAAGCCAGGGGGAGCAAGTAATCAGTATTCCTCCATGGCTTCAGCATCAGTTCCTGCCACCATGTTCCTGCCCCTATGTTCCTACCTGCCATCTATGATGAACTGTGATATGGAAGTGTAAGTGGAATAAAACCTTTTCTGCCCAAGTTGCTTGTAGTCGTGGTGTTTTATCATAACAATAAAACCCCTAAGACAGTAATCTACGGCTCTCTAGTTGGATTTAAGACCTGCTCAACATGAAGGAAATCATGCCTGGTACTGGAATCAGAGCCGACTACCTAGGGCTAGTGAAGCCATGGAGCTTGGAGGAGAACTACAACCACTACTTTACTAAGCCAGGATAATCCCTAACTACACTCTAAACAGTCATCCTTATGCCCACAGATAGCTGTAGTATTCACCCTTCAACCAAGAAAACTTCGTTTTGCAACAGAAGGAGACCATCACAGAAAACCATACCAATCAGGATGCAGAGCAGTAAAGCCCCAGTCCCAATGGATTCATCTACAAAATACTTCTGCACCTAAAGGTAAGGGAACATTAATGAGAAGGAGATGGAAAGACTCTAAGAGCCAGAGGAACAGGAAATTTGTTGTGAGATTGTGTCTCCTAGTAACATCAGAAGCTACACCTTCTGTAGCTTCTGATGTAGAGTTTCACCAAAACAACTGCTTAAGCATGAGCTGATCAAGGACAATAACAAAGATATGCTAATATGGTTGGAGTAGGGGTGGGGAGAAGATCCCATGAGGCCTCACCCTGCATAAAGAAGTATTGGCAACTAAAGATGTTGAGAGCAAGAGAAATAATCTTCCCTGGAGAAGATCAAACCTATGATTATTATACCATATATTCTATACAATAGTAATATATTAATAATAATATAATAATAATAAAACATATTACATATAATTTATTTTATATATATTATATATATATATATATTATGTATTATAACCTACTGGTTACCTAATACCAAATGGTTAGCTCTGAAAACATGCATACAAGTAATAATGTAAAGATTGAGCATGCTGTATGCATGTATTTAGGAATACATGTGTATATGCACATTAATTTTAAAGAGAACAAGGAGGAGTATATATGGTGAAAATTATGTAATTATATTATAACTTCAAACACTAAAAAAAAAAAAGCCTTTCTGAAAAAGAAAGAAAGCTGTATATTCAGGGTTTTGTCATAAAACTCCCCCAAAGTGTAAGTAAAAATCAGCCAAAAAGAGAATGATACAAATTACAAACAAGGGAACATAGTAACTAGAAGATTCTCGCTTGGGGAAAAAAAATGGAGGCAAGAATTTACTCGAATGGCAAAGTACTGAAAGAGGAACTGTTATATCCAGAAAGAAAAAAAAAACATGATTCTTAAATATGAAGGTTACGTGTGATATCCCAGAAAATCCCAAGATGGACTTTGTTGCCACTAGACTTTCACTACATGTCGTGACAGCAGGTGACCTTCAGTCTAACAGAAAGTGATGGAAATGCAAACCTGCACCTCGAGATGCATAAGAAGGAAGGAAATCAAAAATAGTGAAGAAATGTGAAAGGTGTGAAATATGTCTTCCTTCTTTGATCTATTCAAAGAGTTGTTAGAGGCAAAAAGAACAATGCTGACTGGTGAGGTTTAGAACACAGAAAGGGAAAGGTAGTTTACAAAATAGGTAAATGGAATTGGTCATATTTTACCTAAATTACACAGCAATAAAGTTAATACAATACCAGATATGTTAATACATGTTAACAATAATAATATGTTAATAAGTTAATACAATGTCAGATCACATTTTAAAATTTTGAATATTCCCCAATTTCATGCTCAGCACACACGTGACCATGTGCTCAGTGTTAGTCAGCAATTTCCACTTTGACCAGCGGTTCTCAACCTTCTTAATGCCGCTACCCTTTAATACAGTTCCTCATGCTGTGGTGATCCCCCCCCAGCCATAAAATTATTTTTGTTGCTACTTCATAACTGTAATTTTGCTACTGTTATGAATCGTAATGTAAATATCCGATGTGCAGATGGTCTTAGGCAAACCCTGTGAAAGGGTTATTCCACCCCCAAAGGGGCCATAACCCACAAGTTGAGAACTACTAACTCATCAACACTACTAGTGTTGATAAACGATGAAATATAATAAATACATGAGTGTGCTCAGGCACTGACCTTCATTTTGCATCAAATATCTATGTGGTACTTAATGACACACACTTTTCTCCTGTTCCTGGTAATTATCTTGTCTTAGAAATAGTATAAATGCAAAATCTTAAAATCCGAGGCTTCAGGAAGGGTAGGTACAAGGACAGGGTCTCACTTTGCTGCTAAACTGACCTTGAATTGGAAATCCTCCTGCTTCAGCTTCCCAAGGCCTGGAACTGTGGGCAGACCCTACCACACTCACCTCAATAATTTGTCTTTCAATGTATTTGTCAGGACATATATCTATAACACCTGGTGAATACAGGTGTGCAAATTTCAGTCCCATCTACTAACGTCTATCAAACAATTTTGTAGGTAAAAGCTTTCCATCATATAAAGCTGTATATACCAGACAAAGGACCGTACTTACAGAAAATCAGCTAACCGGGTGGCAAAGCCAGAAGGAAAACTCTGGAGCCCACTCCCAAGGACTGGCCATTCGTGCAGCAGAGGACTTTCCCATCTAATCAGAAGCACCTGCCTGAGACTCATTCCCTCTGTGTTCTGCTCCATTGGTCTCTTTGAAAGGATTAAGCCCGGTTGAAGGCAGGGCTTACTTGGATCAAAAAAGAAGCACACTGTTGCTTCCTAGAGCAATAGGTGACATATTTGAGAGGCATGGCAGTAGAAGAAACCACAGGGCTTTGGTATATCATGAACTCCTACGTTGGTTGTCTTTGGATTCAGTGCATCTGTTTTCTTCTGTGAAATGCAACCAGTTAGAATCCTGGTCTCCACCATTATAGAAAAGAGCATGGCAGTGCTTCAAAAAACTATGAAATACAACATCCAAATGACCCAGCAATCTCACTATTGGAAATATATCCAAAGGGAAGGGATTCAGTGTGCCAGCGAGATGCCTCATCTCCCTGTTTGTTGCAGCACGATTCACAATAGCCAAGACAAGGGATCAGCCTGCATACCCAACAGTGGGTGAATGACATAAAGACAATGTGGCATTTGCATGCTGTGGAATAGTAAATCATGAAAGCAGATGAAAGGAGCCAGACACAGAACACGAATGTTGCATGTTCTCACCCATATGTGAAAGTTTAAAAAGGCACATTCACAGAAGGAAATTAGTGCAAGGTAATCAAAAAATGGATAGAGAGGAGGAATGGACATAGAGAAAGGATGGATAGTGGGTACTAAAACAGACTGGAGGAATGAATTCTAGTAAAGCTATCATTTGTTGCATATTTTTAAATAGAAAAGTTTAGACTGTCCTCTGAAGATTACTCTTGGTAGTCAATTTGATGGGATCTGGAATCTGACAGGAAATTGCAAGACAAATTAAATGAAGGAGAAGATCCTCCACCAGAGTGGGTGGGCCTCCCTGATACAAAGAGGTCCTAGGAAAACCCAATGCTGCTTGTTTGCCTGTCTTCACTTCTTGCTGGTTATTGCATCTCAGTTGTTCCTGCTGCTGCCACTGCATCCTTCTCTGACATCTGACTACAGTTTCTTTGGGTTCCAATGTAGACTGAAAACCGATGACTTTCCAGGAATCTTCCGGGGCCTTTGGCATCAGGTTGCAACTGCTGAGGCATTCAGTATCACAGGCTGAGCAGCTGTGTGATTCTCAGCCTTGTCCTGACCACATGTAGATAGACATTGTTGGGCTACTCAGCCCTATCAGTTGTGAGTCATTTGAGTAAATTGTGTGTGTGTGTGTGTGTGTGTGTGTGTGTGTGTTCTATTCTAGACACTTGGATTAAAGTAAAGCTTTGTGAGTAGGACTGTAGAGAAAAGCAGGTATCTCAGCAGGTATATAAGCCAGGCCAGAGCAGGACCAAGGAAAACCCAAAGGACTTATTAGAAAGTAAGCCTTTAAGCCAGCATTTCCCAAAGTCAGTGCCAAGAAACATCAGTTCTGCAGTACATTAATAAGCATGGGTCAGTTTTCAAAACAAAGGCTTTCTAATCCAAATGCATTTACGAAAATTGGCTTCAGTGATTTAAAAACTCCTTTATTCCTGGGTTTCTAGGTGACTTCCATATAGGGATGGGTGCTTCTAGGACACCCACACTGAAATGAACTTGAGCATGGAGTCTATTTTCTCGGTGCACTTCATAAGGCTATGGGAGCACTCTGGGAACGTGAGTCTGAATGAATGGGCTTCTGGCTCCCCTCTCATGACTCCTTGAACTAGAACCTAGGAAAATCCTATTTGCAAAGCACTGTAAGATGGTGTCCAACATCTATGAGCGCCTCAAGTAATTTGCATTTGGAAGAAAATCCACTAATTCCATAGGAGTGGGAAAATGGTCAGAAGAAAACTGCAAAAATTTGCATTAAATATTTAGGCAATCAGATATTTACCTAAACTGTATTACCTAAACTGCAATACTGTGATAACTGTTCAACTGTTGTTCAACATAGAGAATAGAATCATTTAAAAATATAGTTATCCCACCACATGGGTACATTTTAACCCAGTTGGTATGCTGATTCTATTAGAATGAAAACCTGAAAGGTTAGCTGTTACACTTCGGTTTCTTTGCTATGATGAAAAAAAATTATGATGAAAAAGCAGCATAGACCGGAAAAGGGTTTGTTGCATCTTAGAAGTCACAGTCCATCACTAAGGGAAGAAACCATGGAAAAATGTCTGATGGTATAGTTACTAATCCATCCTTAGCTAGATTTCTTGTATAACCCAGGACTACCTGCCTAAGGAATGGTGCCACCCACAATGGACTATGCCCTCTTATATCAATTAATAATCAAGACAATTTCCCATAGACCAACTGATCTGGGGAATTGTTTAATTGAGACTCCCTTTTTGGGTTGATGCTAGGCTGTATCAAGTTGACAGTTAAAGCTAATTAGGACACCAACCTAGTGGCACACCTGTAATCTCAGGAACTCAGGAGGCTGAAACAAAAGGATACCAAATCTAAGACTTACATAAACTACAGAGTGAGCTCAAGGCCAGCCTATGCAAGGTAGAGAGACATTATCTCAAAACAAAAAGTATGAAAGTCCTAAGTTAAAGTGTAATGGTAGAATAGTGCTTAGCATGTATAAGAAAAAGAAAAGAAAGAATGACAACCTAGAACTAAGAAATGACAGTGGCGGTTTTGATAATTGTCCCCTTAAAGTGTACACACACATACACACCCTTGAGTTGAAGAATTTCCAACCATTAAAGAATCAAGTTACAAGCCACACCCCTATCACAGCAGTTCCTGAATCCAGTTAGTGCACTCAGGGGTAGATAAGGCTTGGATTCTTCATTCCCATCTTCTCCAGACCTCTGTGCCCATACTCACTTCGCTTTGTATTCCTCATCACAGAGTTAAGTTCCTTTTGGCAATAGCCACAATAGTTAGTCAGTCATCAGGAAAGACACTGGGCTCATGGAGAAGCCTCAGCACCAAAGCCCAGCTCTTTCTCAGTAAGCTCACCCCTCCCTGTGAAAAGCCATCAGAGCACATTTATTTTACAGCTAGTGGCTTCCTTAAAGGAGCTGGGGTTCTCAAGCTTCTCTCCACATGGATGGCTAATGGCAGCATTTCAGGAGTCTGGAGGGAAGGAGGGTGGACTGCAAGATAGTCCCATGATTTTGAAAATTCTTCTAAAGAAATGTAATTTATTTGAAATGGCATTTATTTGAAAAATAGGCTCATTCAAGGCAAAGGTAGGCATGCTCAGAACCTTGAGCACTGTGGACAGGGCAGTTCCATGTGTCCTCTGCAGTTTCAGACCGTGTGGAGACCTAGGGCAGTGGAGGTTTCCAAGAAGACGACTTTACCTGCACATACTTTCCAGGGTCATCTGAAAGGACACTGGGCTCATGAATAAGCCTCAGCTGTCAGTCTACTTCTGTTCTACTTTGCAGGGGGGGAAAAGGAAAGAAAGAAAAAGACACAGACATAGAGACAGAGACTGACTTTTACAAAAGCTCATTCTTTCAAACATTCTATTTTTTCAAAATCTGTTAAATATCACATCAGAAACTACTCTCTTCTCATTTGATTTTTAAATGGAATGACTCATTTCTTATTGTCTCCCATAATCCAAAGTCTATTGTGACTGATTTCAACATCAAACGCAAACACACACACACACACACACACACACACACACACACACACACACTGCACATACGCATGCATGAACACATGCACATATACATACATGCAGGCACATGTGGAGGAGGAGGCTGCCCTTCCTTTGCTAATCCAATAAGATGAAATGTACAGTGGAGCATGGCTACTCGAGGAAATTATTGTTTTCACAAAGAGGGGAAACAATGGGATTATCTTTAAACCTTACTGAATGAAGGGAACATGTTTCCAATGCCCCTGCCTTTTTCACTTTTTTTAGTTAAATTTTCCTACCTTAGTGACTCCATTGGTGACATTTTTTGGCCCTGTCTGAGGGATTTCACCACTTCCTCTAAATACTCCCCCAACTCTCTCCCTCCTTCCCTCTCCTCCTCCTCTTCCTTCTCCCCCTCCATCTACACCCCCCCCCCATGATTGTTACTGGAGAGTGCAGAATGACAAGTTCTTGAAAATGCTGGCCTGGAGAGCAGAACATGTTTCCTCTGCACTTGAATTTCCATTTATTCCACTAAATTTCCTTACAGTTAATTTTTAAAGGGGCCAAGAGAGTTCATTTTTCAATCAGCTGATGACAAATGCATTCATGGTAGCAATTGAATTGGCACTTGGTGACCATTTATTGTTACCATGATAAAAATCCCTACCGTGTGAGATCTCGCTAGGCAATCAGAACTCTGTTACTCTAATAGAGTAATTGATAGAGTAATCAATACACCCTTAATACCCATCTAAAGCCAGCAACTGCTATATCTTAATCATACTCTCACCTAAAGTATATTAAATGCGGTTTGATCTGAATCACCTCAATAAATCTCTTGGCAGGATTGGCAAACAAACCAAGTAAAATATCTCTGCTCTTTTAATCTGGCCCTTCTGCCAACTTGTCAGGGTGAGTCCGTATAAAAGCCCACCCATCCCCCCAAGCCTATCTTACCCCAACACCCAACCATAAGCACACACCTCCTTTCTCAGTCAATAAACTAGCAATAATAGATGTGTCTAGCACTCAGAAATGGCTGCAAGACACTCTTTTGTATTTGGACAGCATTTAGCAAAAGACAAGCTGGCTTGTGGTTAAAGATATCAGAATGACACTTCAACACGGGTTGTGCGAGCAGACATTTATTTCTGTTTCACCAACTCTTGACATCCTCAACCAACCCTGCCCTGTGTGATCCGCAGTTTCACACCGGACATATGCTGCTTTGCACTCTGGTTTGAGCATTCATGACTTTTCCTTCCACTCGGCCATATTCTCACTATGCTAACACAATTCCAGCCAAAAGGAAACACACTGGTTGGCAGGGTAGGTGATGAACCCTGGTAGTCTCTCTATAAGCATTTCCAGTAACTTCTGAGTACAAAGTCTTCTCAAACATGCATACAGTTTGAGAGCCGGACCCTTTCCTGGGGTGTTCTAAATGGACTCCTGCACCCAATGAAATATGAATCCCTTCTTTGTAAAGTCATTGGAGGGCACACAACTGTCCCTTGACTGCTTCCTACAACCCTGTGAAATACGTCTAAGCTCTAAAATAGGCACCAAGAGATTACAAAAATGCTGTGACAGGTTATTCAGCCTCAAATAAAAATGGTTGGAAGAAAAAAATGTAAGCAGAAAAACAATTGAGAAATGTGCCTTTCTTTACCTTCAGTATGGGAGAGCATTGCTCAGTCCCACCTTGAACTAGAACCTTTTTTCATAAATTAAGGAGTTCAAACATCCTAGTATAATCTGATATATCCCCTTCAACTGACATACACAGTTTGGACATAAGGATGGAGAACACTTAAACTTGCCTAAGATCAGTTTCTCTAAGAGACAGCATTGTATCTATCGTGAAACTTGCAAACACATAGACTACAAGTTCATTCTAAGTCGCAGGTGAGGTGATGGTCCTCAACAAATAAACATATCTCCCACCAGGAAACATTCCCGGCACTTGAAGCAATAGCCAATCAAACAGAGCCAACCAAGGTTTACAGCTTTTTCTTTTTTTCTTTTTCTTTCTTAAAAAAAAAAAAAAAAAAAAAAAAAAAATTTAGGCACCATCTCCACATCGTCAGTTGGCATGAGCGCCCTCATGTGTCTCAACAGAGGAATGCCACTCCAGGTCTTCCAAAGGGTTCTTCTGAAGGACAAGGTGGATGACAGACACCTCTTCAGGCTTGCTCCAGCAGCTTCTTCAGAGTAGGCTGAAGATTCTCTCTTTTGGGAGTAGGAAAAAACATGTCCTCCATGATAAAGAGTAACATCACAAATCGACCTGGAGAAATGAGAAGAGGTGAGAGGCCAATTTCAACTTGTCTGTTCTGGTTTAAGCCTGTCAGGCCATCTTGTCTTTCACATTTTTCTACCCCCACCCCAACTCACTGTACCTTGAGAGGCAGGATCCAAGCACGAATGCTTTCTCTACCATTGTGGTGCTACTATAAAAAGCAAAGCTCAGATTTTACCGCACCTACAGCAAAGTGTGAGTTAGCCATGCTTCTTCCCTAGTATGGTCTCCTTGGGTCCCAGTTTCCTCTTTTCTCCGAGCTAACGTGTTTCTGCAGTCATGCCTGGCATACAAAAGGAAGTTACTCAGTAAACTGATAAACAAATCCGAAACTATATGCTCTGTTCCCATCCGCTTGCCTTATAGCATTTCCAGAAAGTACTTGCAACATACATCCCTTAACAGCTAGCTTTGGGTCTCCGGGAACACAGGAAAAGAAAAGATAAATCTGCATTCTCCATTATTGCTGTCTAGAGATGGGACCCCCAGTGACCCTCCATAAGCCAGTGGGGGTGAGAGCGAGGGGCGTGGCAAGTGAGGGAGCAGGTGCATAAAATGAGTTTGCCTTCTTACTCTATTTTCTTCCCTTGCTCCTCCATCCTTGGTAGAGTTAAAGTAATCAGAGATATGCAAGAGTCAGATTCATTCTGGAATTTAAGAAGGTCTATACTGAAAACCCTGCATCTATATAAGGGGTAATAAAGAGAAAAGAGGAAAAATATTTCCCCCTCATCTTCCTCCATCCATCTCCCCATCTTATCTTGGGGTTAGGGAGACGTGAGTCAACAATCCAACAGAAAATATGCAGGCCAGGAGTCGTCAAAGAAAAGTGGCCCTTCCTTGGTCAGTGTGTCGAACCAACCTTGAAGGACATTGAATCCTGTTAATAGAACATTCACCAAGGAAATGCATAGTTTTGGGCTCCTCTCTGTTCCCCACTTAGCTTGAAGCTAGCCAAATCCAACAAAGCCTTAGAGATTTTTGGCTTAATCTTCTCACTGAACTCAAGCCAGCGCTCCGCAAGTGCAGCCAGGGCATCGACACCCAGCCTTGCTGTTGGCAACTTCTCTCTCATGCTTCTTAGCACTTTCTTGGCTTAGGGGCAATAGCAGAGGTACCTTCCCCTCCCACCCACTGCCCCCACGGGCACCTCCAACTGTGTAGCTTGGCTTTGGAAGGTTCCCCACCCACTGAAAGTACAGTCAAGACTTTTGTTAGGTAATCTACAACTCTAGCCGAATGCCAGGAAACGCCTGCCTTATGGAAATGCTAGATCTTTCTTGCAATTAAAAACCATAGCCAAAAATAGGGCAGGAAAAGTCTGATGTACGTGATTTACCTAACTGGGTGAAGGGTCTTTTTCAAGAATGTCCTTAGGATGATTCCTAAGATGCACTTATTCAAAGCATCCTTCCTATCCATCCTCCTTCCTCCCTTCCTCACTGTCACCATAGCAATCTCTGCAAGACAAATGCTCATGAAGCTTCAACCTTTCTTCTCCAAGCCACTGCTTGTATGGTGACAAGCCCTCCCCCAAGCATAATTTTCCTGTTAACGAGCCTCAATGCCTCCTGTTATAAGATAAAACACAGACTCTGAAAACTGACCTCCAGGCTCTTCCATATTCTCTCAACTCCCCAAGAAAAGTTGCAAAGGAACACATATATCACTGCCGAGCTGCCAGGAGTTCTGTCCCTGCCATTTCAAAGTCCAGCAATCAGCACAGTGATGGTGGATGTTCAGATATCCTCAAACTATGGGCTTCCGGTAAAGATTTTGGCTTCGGGTACTTGCCGTCAACTCCCTCCCTTCACATCTTCAAGTACAGTGATACTTGTGTCCTGTGTAATGGCACTTGCACACTGGTTTCATTAAACTAATGTGGCTAATCATCATTATATTTCTTTGAATGAGAGCCTAGCAGGCCATTGTGAAACACTTGGCCCAACTAGCAACTAACCTCTGGATATATAGCTCTAAGTGAGCAAAGTAAGGAGTGAAAAGTCAACATCAAACACACACACACATACACACACACACACAGCACAACACACCCTGATACTTGAAGGACATTGTGTTCTGCTAAGAGCTTCAGAGAGCTGAAAAAAGAAACTAGATTGTCCGAGAAAAGCCATCACCTTTCCTAGCTGGTGGACCAGCCAGAGGTCAAGTGTAGACCCTTGAGTAGTGCACAATGGCTAAGGAAGTAGAGGATACTCAACTCAAGAATGGATGTCAAAGACAAATTCTACCTCCTGGTAGAATTTGCACCTATGTTCTTAGTCCCTCTTTGAAAGATAACACCGAGTGACCTATTTTGCAGCGTCACGTATGATCTATTCCTGCCTAAAGCCATCAACAAATCAACCTCAGGGCTTTCCAGAGTAAGAATTCTATGAAACACAAGCATCACTTTTTCCTAATTTAAAAACTCACTTACTTCCTAAAGGTCTTTCCTTGAAACCTTCCTCAAATCTCTAGCTGTCTTCCGGGCCAAGTTATGACATTCTGAACTTGTAGACGGTGTCACAAGATTGGACATCTTCCCAGCTAGATCTCAAGTACCTCATGCCAAGAACCACGCTTGCCTTCTAGCTTTCCTCACTTTTGTTCTCCCTGATACACTAAACAGTACTCAGCCTAGAAGGTATTGAAGAAACAAGAACACTGTTGATGAATTAAAAACTGGAATGGACAAACGAAATAGTTTGCACATCTAATCAATCAAAAAAATAAAATTAACCAATTGAAACATTGAAATTTTCCCAATTTTTAACACCTTTTCTGTGTCTTTTATTCCTCCTAGCCCTCATTGTAGCAAACATTCCTGCTTTCTCACAATCCTTTTTTGCAAAGGATGGACTCTAAGTCACTTTAGCAAACTCACGCCCTGCACACACACACACACACACACACACACACACACACACACACAAACACATACTCACAGACTTGATTCTTGGCTTGATTTGTGATAACAAAATTAGTGCTTTTACTTTTCTTTTAAGCTTTCATGTGAAGTCTCAGGACTGAACCTGAAGGCACTGGTTCTGTTTCTTTGCAAGACCAGGCTGACCAAGTCTTTAGAATCACCAAAAGCCCTTTCTCACTTACCTCCTGAAAAAAATGTTTAAGGTTTTATTGTTTAATCCTTTCACCTCACCCCAGCCCTTAATGACCACCTTCCTACCCTGAGAAGTCCTCTCACGGATCATTAACCTCCTTCACAACTTACGGACAAGCCTTCCTGTTGCCTACCCTCCACTTATAAGAAAATATGAGCTGCTATACTGGGCATGATTTGTGATTCCACTATAATTTTCCCATTAAGTCTCCAGTTTATCAGTCTCCTCTCCTACACATTCTGGTCTTTCCCTATCCTTCTTCCCAGTCGCCCCCCCCCACCCCACACCTCAACCCCCCCCTCCGCACATGCTTCTTCCCTCACCCCCAAAAAGTGAACTGGTTTACCCAGCAGGTTTAGTCTTGCTTTGACCAGCTCATTGTTTCAACGTAATTATGAAGTTACTGGGCTTGAATACACAGTTTATTAATTTTCAGGCATTTGTCCCTCTTGTGCAGTGTGGTGTGAGTAGGTGTGCATGTGTCCACAGACAGTAACCAACACTCCTGGAGTTGGCAGAGCCACTGGTGACTAAGAAGACAGTGTTGATTGGTGATCCAGGACTAGGGATGTAGCCAGTTACTAGAGTGCTGGCCAGCATGCATGAAGCTATGGGTCCCACCACCAGCACTAGATGGTGGCCAACTCCTGTCATCTCAGAGAGAAAGATGAAGACAGGAAGATCAGGAGTTCAAGGTCATCCTCAGCTATATATCAGGTTCAGCTTGGGCTACATGAGACATTGTTTCAACTTCTATGTTCCCAGGGAATCGTTTTTATAGGTGTGGGGAATCAAATCATTTTACAGGTATGTGGGATATGATTTGAGAAATGGAACAGCAAGGTAAAAGGACATGGCCAAGGTCATACATTTAATAAATGGGGGAGCTCAGGGAACAGCTGGGAGCTAGAGCTCCTCAGTTCACTAAGCTCTTGCACTCAACATACATCCTTCTGTCATGGCTTACACATACCAGTGAGAATTCAGGATGTCCACAGACCGTAGCAAGAAATCATAGATGCACACTAGAAGTGAACACACAAATGCAAAAGGGGATATCGAGCTCTTACAGAGAACAGCCTACTAAAATTAGAGACTTGCTGTAATGCGATTAAATTCTAATCTGCATCGCATCTCCCTACCAGCACCCACCATACATTTCCTCCTAGTGGTTCATTTAAAAAAATAAATAAGATGAATTTCAGAAGTACCTTGAAGAGCCTTTCAAGTGATTTTCCTTTCAGTTTGATCAATACAGAGTTATCACTTCAGCGTGTAAAAATAGCTTTTTCACACATCCCTGCACACACAGCCACACACACATATAAATCATTGGCAGCAGGTACTTTCAATTTGCTGGAAAATATTTCTAAGAAGTCAAAAAGCTCCAGCTGAATAAGCGTGCTCGCCTATTGGCTAAACGGACCAGTTGAAGGATCTGATTGGTCACTGATCTTGAGGACCGATAAGACGGCTATAAAATCCCTGGGTGCAGCTCTTGAGCCCCCAGTTTGCAAAAGCCAGAGGTGCAAGAAGCAGCAACTGCAGCAGCAGAGCAGCAGCAGCAGCAGCAGCCAGCCAGCCAGCCAGCCAGCCAGCCAGCCACACATACAAAAAAAATTCCTCCTCAAATCCTCACCTAAGCTTTCAGTATATCCAGATCCACATCTTCACTCAAGCCGGGAGAGGGAAAGAGGAAAAAGGGGGAGGAAAAAAAAAGGCAACAACTTAGAGGAAACTTCTCAGAGAATGCTCCAAAACTCAGCGGTGATTCTGGCGCTGGTCATCAGTGCTGCTGCAACGCACGAGGCAGAACAGAATGACTCTGTGAGCCCCAGAAAATCCCGGGTGGCGGCTCAAAATTCAGGTAAGCAAGCAAACCCAAGACCGTTTTCTCCCCCAAAGAGCTGTCCTCATTTGCCTTTCTCACTTTTGCATGTGTGTCTGTGACGGCTGATCTCCGTAATAAATGTGCTTCATGCCTGGTGGTAATGAACTGCCAGTGTAATCCAATAGCCTTAGGAAGTGGAGTTCCTTTGTTTAATAAATTGCATGCAACTAACGAAGAAGCTGGGCGCTCTGCTGAGGGTATTTCATTGCATAAGCCTAGCCTGGTTGCCTGAAATCTGGCACGTACCCTCTTGTTGGGGGGAGGGGGCGGGGAAAGGCTTGAATGTTGGCAGCGGCTCCCTGTACTCCACAAGCTAGTGTTAAGGTGATGCTAGGCTTACCTGCTGCGGTCCCTCTCCCTGCTCCTTTAAGACCTTGTAACTTGACTTCTCTACCTCTTCAGAGAGCACACAGACAAGCCCCCTCTTCGCACTGATTTGTGGAGCCATAGTCCTCGAGTCTGAAAAAAATCCAAGGCAAATTCAGAAAGGAGAAATGGGGGATACCCTACACACCCCATTCCCTACACCGCTGCGGTCTCCTTCCCCATTCTCACGGGCTCCATTCAATAGTCCATGCAGCCCGTGGTCCCTAGAAGGAAGTGTATTTGTGAAAAGAAGCAGTTCTTTCTCCAAAGGGAAGGTCTTACTTTCGGCCTGACTACAGTACCAGTTAACTGTATATGATCCTGGCTTCCGGAGGCAAAAAGGCATTAGGATCCCTCTGCCCTTTGACTTTTGGCTCCCCGCTCACTCCTCTCCCCAACTGTCAGCAGAAATGGGACCGCAGGTGTCAAAATGCTGCAGATGCTCCCCCTTGGAAGAGCGCAGGTCCCTGCCGAGAGGCCTTTTGCCTTGCTTCCTTTTCTACTTAGTTGCTATAGCGATGCCGTGATTCACAATTCAAGCTTGCCTAAAACAATAGCAGCCCTAATGCATATTAAAACTGCTTAAAGCAAAGTTATAATTTGAACCCGTGGAAATATATAATTAGGGAAATGACTTGTAACATCCCAGAGGCTGCGGGTGGTGGGAAGGGGGCGGGGAAGCCTAACCTAACCAAACCATGCTTTTGATCTGGGAGGAGAATCCTACGGTATAAAGGCTACAGATCATTGCTTGCTGAGCTGCCTGCCAGAACACCCCTCCTTCTGTGGGAGAGAAATTACTTTTATGGCAGATCTTATCCAGAATGCAGATGCAATTCTTTGCGGTTTTCTTCTAGCCTTGCACAAGGGCGCTTTGGACTTGTCACTCCACACCTGTGTTTCTCTATTTTGAAAAGAAGGCTTTTTAATATGAGAGATTATTTATACCTCTACACACTGGACTGTGGCTGGGGAGCTGGGGTGGATACAAAGAGCTCAGATTCCTTCCTGCCAATGCCATCACAGGTTAAAAGCCCTCTTTGGGAAGGGTCTCCCTCCAAGTGGACTCAGCAAATTATTCTCTACCATTTGGATTAAAATACCATGCTTTTAACTCCAGGCTGCATTTTTCAGAAGGCAGCTAGATTCCCTGATCCTTCGCAACCCCATCATGAGCCTGACCTTCAGTCACTCCCTTCAGCCTGTCTGTGCTTTCAAGCTCCTAGTGACAGCCTTTGATTCCTGTCACCACCAGAAGGCACTGTGCATTACAAGGTCTCTAACCTTACTTCTCTAGCCGTCAAAATGCATGGCAGGGGAAGACCCAGAAACCATGTGCCTGAGGGGGCAGTCGTCTCCTCTGCTCTGACTCTTAGAAACAAAAAGAGCCTGTCCATCCCCCTTTCTCACCCCTACTTTTCTTCAAATTGCTCTATCTAATGGAACCCAAGGTCAAAGTTCAAGGATAACTTCAGATCCCGTGCCCTTAGTATTGGCCTCACACCTATTTGATCCTACCTAGAGCCTCTTGGCTTGACCCAGACTGGTTCTCCTTGTTTCTTCCAGCCGAAGTGGTTCGCTGCCTCAACAGTGCCCTGCAGGTTGGCTGCGGAGCTTTTGCATGCCTGGAAAACTCCACATGTGACACAGATGGGATGTATGACATATGTAAATCCTTCTTGTACAGTGCTGCTAAATTTGACACTCAGGTAACTCGTCCTTGACCTCTGCTCCCACTGGCTGTTTGTCTTTTAACAGAGTATTCAGTGCTGTTCTTAGGAACCCATCTTGTAGGGAGCCAACCTTGCTTCCCAGCTTCCTACTTAAAATGCCCATCCCAGGGTTTGGATGAGAGAGGGGGGAGAGGGGGATACACAGTTTAGACCAGGAATAAAGAGTTGACAGAAGCTTGCTTATAACAGGAGAGATGATGAGCAGAAAACCATTTCTGCTTTGAGAGGAAATAGAAATGTTCTCCTCTGAATGTCCTAGCATGCTATCTGAGATTCTAAGTTTTCAGGCTTAATCCTAAGAATATGAAACTGATTATGACCATCTTCACACCTCCAAACAGTCAGTGATGGCTTCCTCCCATCTCTTTTCCTTTCTATGGAGCTGAGTGTCCAAGAAAGAAGTGATTGGTTTTTTGTTTTGTTTTGTTTTGTTTTTGTATTCTTTTCAAATTCTTGGCCATGCTATTAAAGCAAGTCCCCTTGAAGATCCATGGGTCATAGACCCATGCCTGTTTTAGCAGGTCAAACTAATGCTTATCTTCCTTTCCCTGGCAGGGAAAAGCATTTGTCAAAGAGAGCTTAAAGTGCATCGCCAATGGGATCACCTCCAAGGTTTTCCTTGCTATTCGGAGGTGTTCTACTTTCCAGAGGATGATCGCCGAAGTGCAGGAGGAGTGCTACAGCAAGCTGAACGTTTGCAGCATCGCCAAGCGCAACCCGGAAGCCATCACTGAAGTCATACAATTGCCCAATCACTTCTCCAACAGGTACCCAGTGGGTCCCCTTCTCCACAACCAGGAATGTGGGAGGGGCATTGGCCGGCAAAGCCAAACCAGGAATTTCTCCCTCTGGTGTTAGAATCTTCCCACACAAGCTAGCAGAAAACTGGTTTGCAGTATCCCTGAGTCCAATTCTTACAATAAGCCTGAAGGAAACAAGGAAGCTTCTGGAAAGCACCTTTTTTGAGACATCAGGTTTGACTGAAACCATGACAGTGCAACAGAACAATAGACCATGATAAAAAACAACCCTGGTCCAATGTGAGAGTGTAGGCTTGTATTAAATCTGTATGTACTTTGAGTCAGTCCCAAAGCCAGACATTTCAGTGCCTAATTCAGAACAAACTATCTCATTTCTTCAGGACTTGGTTTTTTCTCTATTGGAAGTGAAATGGCTTCAGGGAGCCATTCTCATGCTCCTTTCAAAGCTTTATCATCCCAACCCTCTAGCCCAAGATTGCCCAGGAGGAAGAGCTGATGATCACATTTGCACTTCAGGTGACCCAACGCCACTGGGTTCATACCATCTGAGCTCCAGGTCTTGCTGCATCTTTGACTTTAAAGTCTTTGCTGGCCAGGAATAAGCCCCTGATACGTAAGAGACCTGGCATCCCGGTCCATTTGTGGGTATCTCGGAAAGATGTCTTGCAAGAGGTGAGGGATGCTGCTGGGGAGGATATGGACAGATGGAATCAGTAGTAACGCAAGCCAGTTAAGGATATCCTGTGGAGATGCTCTAAGCCAAATCCTATGATTGGATGAAATCCTACGCTCCTCTGACTCTCCCACCAAATGTGCAGGCATTCACAAGGAACAGCTCTGTGACTCTGGTCCCCCTAAGAGTTATCACACACTTACTCTGATAACTTTCCCAGCCAAATGTCCCTATCTTTCTGACAGTGACAATAGGGCTTTGTCCCTAACATTAAACTTCTGTGACCTATAAGAGTCATTCCTAACTCCAGGCTAGTGGCCTACAGAACCACAAGTCACCTTAGAATATTTGTGACATAGAAATCCACCATGCAGCTCTACCAGAGTTCCATTTTCTTCAAATGCCTTGTTTCTCTATATCAACCTCAACTTTTAAAATTCTCCTTAGGCAGATTCTTGTTGAAGGAGGGAGGGGTTAGCACTTGGCTGTTTGTCAGAGTCTCACCTTTCACCATAGGGAAAAGAAATGAAAGGCTCTTGGTAGCAATGGCTAGGGACAAAGGATATAGTCATGTAGCATGCTAAAGGGAAGGATATTAGCAGACTCATCAGTACAGGTTGAGATTGCTAAAGATCCTGGGACACATATGATCTCTAATATGGCAGGTGACCAATTTCAAGGCTACACTGAGCTGGCTATTTTAATTAAAGTATAATTTTCCCTTGTGAAGGGAGAGTTACTGTAGAAAGGAAGCTACAGAGCTTGGACCAAAGATTCCCACTTACTTAAGAGGAAACTTGGGAAAAGTGTCCTCGGCCAGACCATTATTCTTACAGAGTGTCTCGTTTGCAATGCCTTCAAAATGGTCCAGACACAATCTCCTTATGTTCTCATGCTCATGTTTAGTAGAAAAGGTCAATGGGGAAAGGGTGGCACACTCTTAAATACCAGAGTCTCTCATGCAACTCTTACCTTTTTCCAAGTATTAACGCTTCGGTGTTCAGGACTGGAGCGATTTCCGTTCCAGGCAGGGCTTGATCGGCTCTATTTCAGCTCCTCAGCCGCCTGAAACATCCTGCTTTCCCAGCCTCGGTCCCAACATAGACACACGCAAAGTCCTGCCAGTTGGCAAAGAATTGCAAAGGGAAGTAGTTACAGGTTCATTCCACCTTCCTGTGGTTTGTCTAGCATGAGACTTAGGTCTGGGAGAATCCAAAAGCCTGTAAGTGGACTGTAAGACAGAACAGAGGCATGTGTACATGACAGAGGTACATCTGAAGAGAGAAGGCAGTTGGGAGTGTCCTCTGCCTTGATTTACAACCTGTGCCTTCAGTCTTGAGGGAAGCCAAGAGGATTGATGAGGAGGGCGAAGACCTATGAAGCTTGGGAACCAATGAGACCAATCCAGATCCAGAGTGGGAAAACTGACAAAGCATCCAACTCTCTAGGGCATGAATAGGGAACAGGAAACAGAAGAATAATATTGATCAAGGGAAACAAAGGACTATTTATAAACTCTCACACAGAACGTTCCTAGGCAGAATGTGTGTATTTGGGTAAGCATGGCTGAAACTGTAGCTATGGAGAATATCTGATCTTATTCTTTACCAAGCAGAGGGTTGGGGGAGGGGGCCGAGTCAAGGATAGAATTTTCGAAGTGAGAAGAAAGATACACGCCTTGTAAAAGATCCTTCTGGGCTCTGAGATCAGAAGGATTAATCTGCTACCTTATTGCAGTGTAACCGTGTGCCGTAAGATTGTCAGGCGAAAGAAAGGAATCGTCCCAACTCCCCCTACAATGGAGGTTTCTTCTGCTGAGCTGTACTGTTTGTTAGCCTGAGAAGGGAAACGTACACTGAATCCTTAGAAACAAAATATCATAGCGAAGGTGACAGTTACCCGAATCCTACTGCTCCATCGAGACAAGCAACCTCCTGAAAATCTCACAGCTTGTGAGTCACTAAATAGGGTCCAGAATCACATGGCCTTGAGCCAAGCTATTTTGATTTCTACTTAAAAAAAAAAAAAAAAGTCAGAAAAACCCTGCAAGAAGTCCCTGCAACCTAAAAATAGAATACCATGAATAAATATACAAGCACCACGGTGTTCAGCAAGGAATTTTCTGTACACTCTCCCCTAAAAGAAAAGACACATCCCTCCTCACAGCTAGAGTAACTATATGTTCTTGGTACAAAAGGGTGCTCAATAAATACATGGCAATTCCTAAGTCAACTTTTACTGGAGGCACAACCTCTTAAAGTATCTATGTTGCTTAGCAACCTGTAGTAAAGGTCTTCTCACTGACCCGCACAGTCGAGAGGTGAGTGCCACATTCCAGTCTCATTGGAGACCATGGGGTTAGCTGCGCTGATATCAGGCAGCCTGGCATGTGCTTAAGCCTCTGAGGAGCTTCTAATGGAGCCATGTATAATCTCCTAATTTAGGATGTTCCCTTAGCCTATGCCACTGAGTTGCCAAAGTCCTCTCAGGGAAGCAGAAGTTACTAAGAACAGGCAGGCTGACAGAGGTCATTGTCAAGAAAACCCAAGAGCAGGTATCCTGTCTAGCCCAACAGAGAAGGCAACAGTGAAGGTAGGCGCCCTCCCAGTGAGGCAGCCATGGGGCTCCGGAGCTACAGGCAGGCTAAACAAGTTGAATTTCTTTAAGAGGTTTAGACTTCCTCATCCAGGCAAGAGCTTCCAATTCTGTCAAAGAAGGAACTTTCCATTCTTTCTGTTTCTAAAGGGCAACCACATTTTCCAGCCCATTTGGGGGCACATGTGTCGTGAAGAGTTCTTTCTAGGTGTGGAAGGGTTAATGTCCCTAAGCCATAAAGTTCCTTTTGGAACCTTATCCTCTAAAAAGCTAACTTCCCTCTAAAATACCCCCAAGATGTAGGAGAGCCAGGACCTGGAAGAGCCTAGGAATTCGTAGGTGGTTAGAGATGAATGGGGGTATAGATGGCTGAAGCTGTTGGGGCACAATTGTTTTTTATCTCAGTTTTTCCAAAACTAGTTTTCTCCCCATTTCTCCATCCAAGTAAGCTCTGCTTGACTCATGTGCTTTGTCATTCCAAAGGGTTGGAAAATGTTCCTCTGAGCCAGAGAAGCCCAAGTTCACTCACAGCTGGATATAATTGTCCCTGACAGGAGGGCTGTAGCCAGGACCATGGGCAAGCCAGACGCTGCACCTCTCTCTCCATCTGCAACTTCACCCTCTCACCCATAGAAGGGTGATGGCTTTGCTTCCTCAAAGGACCTCTCTGGGAGGGCGAAGAGAGGTGGTGTCAAGTCATTCTAGCAAGATGCTTGCTCCTGTGGTCTGGGATTTGAGTTAAAAATAAACAGGATTCCCCCCCTACTCTGAGGATCCTGTGGCCCGGTGACACCCTGACTGTTCCTAAGAAAGTCTCCCTACATCAGTACAGCAGGTCACTGTCACCAGGAGAGTCTCCCATCAGTGAACACAGAACTAATGGGTTTAGCCAACCATTGAGTCAAAATAGACCAGAAATGTCCCAAGTCAGTTTGGAAAATACCTGAACTGTATGAGTTGTCTAGGAGTTTAGAATGCTAGGCTGCTCCATTCTTTCACAGTCATAACCCTTGGCTACGTCGTTTGGGAAATTCAGAGGATTTGTTGCATACATGAAAGTCACTAATGTCAAACACAAAGGTATTTCTCATTAGGGTTTTGTTTGTTTGCTTACAAATCTACCAGAACCACAGATCAGATTTCTTTAGAAAATTAGGGGGTGGGGGTTGACTACAGAAGAATATTTTAATGTTCTTTTCATTGATAATAAACTTTAGTTTATATATTATGAAAATATTTCAGTATAGATATAAGTGTAGGGGCAGACAGTGAGACCGAAGAGAAGATCAGTGCCGTGCATGCAGAGAAAAGGTGGATGTGGACTTTCCAAGCAAGAGAGCTGAGATGTTATTTAAGTTCTGTTTCCTCATGAAAACAATGTAAGGTTCAACAGTAAATGACTGTGCAGACAATATAGCCTGATGACACTCAGCCACTTGGATACAAAGAATAGGACATCCACCCTGCCCTTGAGAAGATTTCAAAATCTAGCCAGAGAAAAAGGAATAGTCATGAAGCCATCAAATGCTGGTACTTGAGGTGACAGCTAAAGCCTGTGAGGCATCCAAAGAAGGAAAAGGCCACAAAAGCCTCAACAATGTGAGAGAGTTTCATGAACTCACAGAAGCATGAACCTTTAAGGGCCATTAATCTTTTCCTTTGCGCACCCTCAATACCTAGTTTGGCTACAGAAGGCCACTAAATGCCTTAGAAGGAAGCCCCAAAATAGAGTCAGTCAGTCAGCCTTTTCAAGACTGGCTGCGTGAGTGTAAGGAAAGTAAATTTCACAGGAAAATGCATGGCTCTAGACCAAAGCTTAGTTAGAATATGCATTCATATGCACATACTCTTGAGCACACACATCACCAGGACAAAGGGAAGTTGCAAAATGACATCCAAATAACTGTCACTCCATGTGCAGTGATTTAGTACTAACACACGCTTTGAGTTTAAGGCCCACCTATTGTACTCCTTTTATTTGACTACGTCCTCTCCTGCCATTAATTCATTGTACGATGTTGAGCAAGCACCCTAGTTTCTTCTCTACAGAATGAGAGCATTTTGTGCTGTCCCATTTATGCATCAGAGTCATTTGTTTTCCAGGATTTCAGACATTATAGTCAGCCCACTATTGTTCAAGTGTAATCTAAATCTCCTGCAGTCTAAACATGGAAATGGATTTTTCTAGTGTTGTATGGTAAATCCAGAGTTCAAAAGGAAACAAAAGCCATCTTCAGCTTTGCATAGTTTGAGCACTGATGTCAGATTGTGCTCCTTTCTTGGCTTTCTCTAACGAACATTTTTCCCAATGCAGATACTACAACAGACTAGTCCGAAGCCTTCTGGAATGTGACGAAGACACAGTCAGCACAATCAGAGACAGCCTAATGGAGAAAATTGGGCCCAACATGGCCAGCCTCTTCCACATCCTGCAGACAGACCACTGTGCCCAGACACACCCGAGAGCTGACTTCAACAGGAGGCGCACAAATGAGCCACAGAAGCTGAAAGTCCTCCTCAGGAACCTCCGAGGTGAGGGGGACTCTCCCTCCCACATCAAACGCACCTCCCATGAGAGTGCATAACCAGGGAGAGGTATTCACAGCCTCACCAAACTAATAGCGTGTTAGGGGTGTTAACACACCAACTTTGAGTGTACTGTGCCTGGTTTGAATTTTTTTTTTTTTTAAGTAGTCCCTATTTTCTATCCACCTCCCCCTTAAAGAAAATTGCATGAAACTAAGCTTCCGTAATCAATATCCCAACATTCTGCAATGACAGCATTCTTACCAACAGAATACATGTGATCATTCAGCGTCTCCTCGAGAGAATGCAGCCTCTTTTGTCCCCTCTCTCTATGAATTCTTTTCCCAGATCCCTATCAACTCCTCAAACACAAAACATTCATGTAACTGCCCAGTCATTGTACTCTGAAGATATAGAGCCCTTTAGAATGGTCACCCAGTAGAGTTAACCAATACAAAACAACTTTATTTAAATGCATGTCTTAAATGCTCATAAATATGTTAAATGGAATTCGTGTTATGAATCTGTGCTGGCCATGGACGAATATGAATGTCATGTTTGAATTCTTGATCTCTAATGAGTCTTATGGTCTCTATCCTCCAATGTCTAATTTCCTTTCTGACATATTTACCAAATTGCTCAAACCTGGTTCTCCAACCAGGCTTTGAGCCAGCATCTTCTTGCATCTAATGAAAAACAAAAAGCTAACATCTTTATGTACTGTAACTGCTCAGAGCTTTAAAAGTATCTTTAACAATTGTCTTAAAAACAGAGAATCTTAAGGTCTAACTGTGGAATATAAATAGCTGAAAACTATTGTACTGTACATAAATTCCAGAGGACTCTGCTTAACAAAGCAGTCTATAATAACTTTATTGCATATAGATTTAGTTTTGTACCTTAGCTTTATTTTCCTTTTCCTGGGAATGGAATAACTATCTCACTTCCAGATATCCGCGTTCATGCTCCTTGTGGCCTTTTTTATAACTAAGGGGGTAGAAGTAGTTTTAACTCAACATCAGAACTTAAGATGGGCCTATACGAGATAGGAAAACCCAACAGGTTATCTGAAGGACCCCAGGTAAGATGTTAATCTCCCAGCCCACCTCAACCCAGAGGCTACATTTGACTTAGATGTATCCTGAAACAGCTCTGTCGCATCCAACTGGGAATTACAGGAATCAAAAAGATCATCCCTTTAGGCTTGGACCACTGAGTGTGACAAGGCCTATTATCCCCCTTGGAAGTGGCAGTAGTTGGCTCATTGCCTTGCATTAGTGCCTGGCACTCCGGTAAATGATGGTGTGGGATATTGTTCCACTAAGCCAATCAGGAATGAGTCAATCAGCCTTTGGGTCTTTAGTCTGGGGAACTTGGGCTTGAGGGGGGTATAAATAAACCCTGGGCTGTCCAGCCTTAATAGACTCCTCTTACATTTTTTGTCCTGTAACATGCTGCCTGCCAAAGTAGTCCTGGCAGCTGGACCATCTCTGTAGGATCTTTAGGAAAAAAAAAAAAGAGAAAAAAGAAAAAAAAGAAAAAATATAGAGAGAATGAAGGAGGGCATAAGAGCTGGTGGTCTGATCATTTCCGCTGTGATGTTTACAAGATGGTAGCCACCAAAGCCAAATGATTAACCTGTCTACGAACAACAGTAGTTTCTCAGGGTCATTGTCCTTGAACCCAACAGCCCCTTATGAGTGTCACTGCTCACCAAAGGTCAATGTTAAGAGAGGAAGAGGGTGGGGCTGCTCCAAACTCACTTGGGTAGAAACTATTGGTGCTTGACTCTCACTAGGCTACACCCCAGAGTTGACCAAATTGAGTGATAGGGACCCTGGTGGGAGGAGGGAGGGCACCTCTCCAGGGAAATAAAAAGCAATACAACTTTACCACAAAGCCTTTAAAACCAGTAACATAGTGCTCAAGGACCAAGATCAAGTTCAGCAGCCGCAGCTGCCTCTGTCCCCACACAGCCTCTAAGCGTGCTGACATCAGATCGTTAAGGGCATTTTTGTACTTAGAACTGTCCCATCCCCAGGTCCCAGACAAATGAACACTGCCTTAGCCTCTTGGAAATCAGGTAGCACATATTCTAAGCTAGATTCACCCCTCTCCCCAACTTCTCACCCCAGGCAAGGCTGACTTCTTTGAACCAGAAAAGCTAATCAAGTGTGTGTGCTGTGCATTTCGCAAACCCCACTAAGCCAGAACCCCAAAGCGGCAAGTAGCTTATGAGAATGCCTAGTAAAATTCTCTCTTACTTCAGTTTGGTAGATTTTCTTTCTTCTCTATCTCTCCCCTGTGTTCTCTCTCTCTCTCTCTCTCTCTTTATTTATTTTTTTATTTTTTATTTTTTGTTTTTGCTGTGACCTCTCCAAGCCATGGCATACTTTTCTCCCCACAATGATATTGGTATATGCATCAACAATGCGTAGGTCTACATAGATGGAAAGAAGCAGTTCTCACAATGTTGCTAGTTTTTTGCTTCTTTTTCTCCCCATCCCGCCCCACCTCTGCCTCCTCCTTGAACTTCCAAAGCTTTGTCTCATGTTTGCTGCAGAGTGATTCGGGGGCGACCCAGACCAGTTTGCATGATCTCCTCTGTCGTGATTTGGTTGCACTTTAGAACATTTTTGTGCCGTTATATTTGCATTATGTATTTATAATTTAAATGATATTTTAGGTTTTTTTGGCTGAGTACTGGAATAAACAGTGAGCATATCTGGTATATGTCATTATTTATTGTTAAATTACATTTTTAAGCTCCATGTGCATATAAAAGTTATGAAACATATCATGGTAATGACAGATGCAAGTTATTTTATTTGCTTATTTTTATAATTAAAGATGCCATAGCATAATTTGAAGCCTTTGGTGAATTCCTTCTGCGATAATAATAATAAAGTGTTATGTTTTATTTGTTTTCCCCGCCCCACGTCTTTCATTGTTATTCTTTAAAAACTTCCTGGGCCAGCAAGATGTCTCAGTGAGAAAAGTACTTGCTTCACAAACCTGACGACCTGAGTTCAATTCCCAGAACCCATGCAAAGGTAGAGAGAAAGAACAGACTTCACAAAGTCATCCTCCAGCCTCTTCATAGGCACTGTGACATGTACATGCACACGCACACGCACACATGCACACACACACCATCCATCCATCATTCACACATGCTTATGAAAACATATAGTAATAATGAAAAGCATGTCTTTTTTAAACTTCTTGAATGAGAATTTGCAACTGTGAAGTCACTGTCTCGTTCATTCTCTTTAAAGTTACTAATCATGGTTCAACTTGACTAGGAATGCAGTTTAAACCAGCGTTTGCCAAACATCTTTAAAATCGTTCATTGGCTCTCTTTACCCTCATGATAAAAGTGAAACCCAGGGGCTGGGGATGGCTCAGTCAGTAAAGGGTTTGTTGCACAAACATGAAAATCTGAGTTCAGATCCCAGGCCCTCATATTAAAATGCTGGGCATGGCAGTGTGTGTCTGTAGAGAAGTGTGTGCCTGGTGAAGTAGAGACAAGAGGATGCTTGGGGTCCACTGGCCATCCAGCATGATTAGCTGAATCCAGGTGTACCATGTTCAGTGAGAGGTCATGTCTCAAAAAATAGAGTAGAAAGGGATCAAGGAAGGCACCAACGTCAACCTCTGGCTCACACAGATGCATGAACACATGTACTTGCAAAACAAACAAACAAATGAACACATGTACATGAAAAAAAAAAAAAAACTCCAAGTCTGGAAGAGGTCTATAAACTACTGGGCAATCCAGTTAATAAGGCCTGCATAGCAGAGATGCAGACACAGTGAAAGAACTATGCCCTGTCTCCCTTCCAGGAGTATATGCTGCTCATACTTTCTCTCTGCAGAGACTGGGAGCACAGAGACTAGGGGTGACAGGCATATCCCCAACATAAAAAGAACATCCTCATTATAAATAAAGATTTGTGAATTCAGCAGAAGAGGAGGTGTACACAGTAGAATAAGGTCAAGGAAACAGGGGAAGCAGATAGCTCTGCTACCAGGAGCTCAGACATCCGAGATTAAAGTGTCTGCTCTGTCATTTACAAACTGTATGATGTCAGATGAGTCATCAATCTCAAAAAGCATCAGTCTCCTCTTCTGTATGATGGTGGTCCCACAGAGCTGCTGTGGAGCATTAAATAAACTGTTTACAGCAGTCTCACATACACAGTTAGCTCAGTGGGAGTCAGCTATGGACATCATAGGTAGAGGGAAGCAGAGCTAGCTTGCCCCATCTCAGAAACTTAAAAAGAGTTCACAACAGCATGGTAGACAGTTTGGGTCTTGTCAGAAGGATATTAGTTCAGTCATGGGAAAAGGAGGGCTTTGGTGATGGGATGTTTTTTTTTTTCAATGGGGATCTTATATCATTGTTATTAAATAAATTCTCCTTATAGTTTAAAATCAAATGAAGATATTTTCCCAAACATTTCTAACTCTAAACTGCATTTTCCCCATGTCCAGAGGTTCACAGGGTAGTTAACCAGCAAAATGATGGGTCGCCTTGACTCTTCTTGGCCACAGAAAGAGTACAACTCTCTCATCATGATTTTTCTTCTTCAGTCTTCTTCAATGTGTGTTTTACTAGAAGGCTGTACCATAGGCTGCGGTGTAAAGAATTTAGACCTGGAATTGCTATAGTTAAGTTCAAATCCAACTTCCTTCACTGTCTCTGTGACCTTGAGCAAAAGGTCTTGTCTCTTCTTATATCAGCTTTTGTTTTTATAAACATAAAACAGCACTCGGCATACAGTAAGTACCCTCCAAACGTTCAACAAGCATTAACTATCAGCATTTACATTCAGTCTATCACCGCCATTTAGCCTGCTCCCATACCCAACCTGAGTCTGGGGTTTCCTCTCGGATGGAGGGTTACTTTTCTTATTCTTTTTCCTTTTCTAGGTCACTCATTACTGTTAAATCAAGATTTTTATGAATGGGAACATGAACTATGACAACCTCCAAAAGTGGCAAATTATACAATTGAGGAGCACGTCTCTTGCCATCAACCTGATGGGATAACACAGCAGATCCCATAGTCTCCTGTGAATGCCTCCCCAAGACAGTTCATGCTTTAGGAGCCCGTGGTTCTAAGGCATCTTTAAGAACCATGGCTGAAAAGGGTAGACTCTCTTGTATTACTGGATCATTTCAGGGAGGGATGGAGAGGTAAACCCCTGGAGCCCACATAATAACTGAACACTGCAACAACCCTTACTTCACGATGGGAGGAGGAGACAGGAGAATTCCCTCAAAGCTTGAGGGGCAGCTAGCTTCACAGCTATGAAGAACAAAGAGGCCTTGCCTCAAACAAGGTGGATGACTGACATCCAAGATTGGCCTCCAAATTCTACACACAGGAATGCATATACACTGAGTGGGGGAGGGGCGGAAAACAAATTTAAAAGAAAATTTTCTTTTCTTTTTTTTGGTTTTTCGAGACAGGGTTTCTCTGTTGTAATTCTGGCTGTCCTGGAACTTCCTCTGTAGACCAGGCTGGCCTCGAACTCACAGAGATCCGCCTGCCTCTGCCTCCCAAGTGCTGGGTTCAAGAGTGCATCACACCAGCACCAAGTGAAAATGTTCTTATCTGCATTTCCTAAGAGAAGTTTCAAAGATCATGAAATGATCTGTTGGTCTGTGATATGAGGAAAAGAAAAGAAAAAAGAAGGTTATTCTTCCTATAGGGTCAACACATGTGTCATAAAGAGCCATCAGCAGAGATCCTACGTTGGTATTTCTTGAAATTATTGTACATAAGAGTCATGGAGGGTCACGAGAAAATAATAGGGTTGTCTGCATGGTCCTGAGAGCCACATCCCTAACACTCCCCTAGGGGATGCAGATGCCATTGCATGGAGAGGATGCTGAGTCACAACTGCAGCCATGCATCAGTCAGTTCTCAATCCCAGTGACCTCCACGGCAGGGTTGCTGCCTTTGTAAAAGTTCCATCATCTCCATTCCTCACCCTAATAGATCCCCGTTTCCTCAAAGACAAAACTCAAGCATCTTGATATCAAGTACAAGCCCTTTGAAATGCAAACTCATTTTTTCAGCATGTGCTCTGAATGTTATTGACAGGATCTCCTCAGTGACACTGGGAATTTCCTGCCCCGTTACTTTTACATGTTATCGTCATTGCTTTTAATGAACAGTTCTCCCTTTAAACTCCTACCATTCAACGAAGCCATGTACCTCCCAGAAATGTACCTCCTTCTCCAACACACCGCACACACACACATCACCCTTACATTCTTAATGCTTAAAAGAAAGCCACCATGCCCTAAGCATGACTGAGAAGAGACGAAACAAATTCTCCTATCTACCTCCACCAATTAACCCATGACTTTTGTTCCAGTAAGATATGATTGCCTCATCAGCAAGATAGAGTGTGCTGGGGACTGGTGGGTACATTGCCATGGTGGATAGAAAAATTAATTCTAGCTACCGGCTTCCCAAAAGTATTTGTAAATACTCAAGTCTGCCAGCTTGTGGCAACAAGGCATAGCTTTGTTTCTTTCAGGCACACCTGTTAGAAATGCACAGTTGTTATTAACACTTTCCTTTTATGATCTCAGCAATAAAGGACTCATCAACAAACATGCATCAGTATTTCTAAATCTACACATCGTGTCACACTAAAAAGCGGGAACATAGAGAGAATGTCACCACTGGTATGACGTGCAAGTCTCGTTTCATTGGATATTTTGTAATGCAGCCCTGGTTATTTTGTAATGCAGTCACAATTACAGCACCACTAAATTCATGACTGACATTCAAGCTCTGCTATGAATTGTGCTTTCACTTTCTTTTTCTCCCAAGAAAGAACCAGAAGTCCAGGTGAGTGAGATGTCACCTAATCCCGCCCCATTACTCTACTTTGAAATCTGAAGAATAATGTCCATCATTTTAAAAATAATTTTGCAAATAGCTAACTGGAACCTAATTACCTAGCCCAGTATCTGAGCATTGATAAGCACTGTGTCCGGTGGTTAGCACGTGGTGTATTGGACTGAGCACTCACTAATTCTTGTCTGTCAATTAAATACGCCTCCACTTCCCCTCTATACCTAAGGGGTTTGTGGCTTCCACTGAGGATAGAATGGTATTCTCAACTCCTAACACAATTAAATCACACTGCAGGTGTCCTCTGCAGCAGGAAAACCAGAAACAACAAACGTCCCACAAGACACTGTCATTGCTTCCAACATGTGGTCAAAACCCTGGAACCAGTTCCAGTGATGGCTTGGGATTTCTTGGAAACACAAGCACTCCAGGCCACAGTTCCCTCTCTCTCCCACTGTGCTCCTCTCCTCCCACCTCCCTCCAACCAGACAATCCTAGGACCTGTGCTCTAGGAATCTTGCATACCTCGTACCTCAGTTATCCAAAGCCACCACCTGAAATGTGAGCCTCTCCACTCATTCAGGCCCTGTCATCTGCACGCGCCCCATTTTGTTTCATGTTAGCCCTCACAGAGGCAATCTCCCACGGCCATCCTCCTTCCAGAATCTGCCCATTCCGGGGCAAACAAATTCTACTACAGTTGTCTCTGCATCCACACAGAAATGGTTTAGGCAGTCCTTTACACTGCTTGTTCATGACCTCTATCCACCCTCTCACAAGTGTTAGATCATCTCTAGACTTCTTACAATACCTAAAACGCAACATAAAATGCATATGTAAACAGTTTTACACTGTGTGAGCTAGGAAATAAAGACCAAAAAAAAGTCTAGTATTCGGAACAGACACCATTTTGGTTTGGGTTTTAGTTTTTTTGTTTTCTTTCTTTTTTTTTTTTTTTTTTTACAAAGTATTTTTTACTTGTGGTTGATTGAATCCATGGTTGCGAAAGGCAAAGATACAGAGAGCCTGCTGGACTTTCTCAGTCTCTGTTTTTACCTTCTCCTCATTTTCTGTCTTACCTGCAACCCAGCATCTCAATGAACAGTGCTCCATGAAAATATATATCTATATTTTTCAAGGTGGGTGTGCTTAAAGTTCTGGAAATTTGCTTGAGACAAAGAAGTTACTCTTGGAGGACCTGAAATGTGTATGTGTGTGTATATATATTTCCGTGAAAAACTCCCAAATGGCATCTTACTTTCCCCAGTGTCAAAGCTGTTAAGTGTGTTCTGCTAGCCTCTCTTTCCTAAGATCACTCCACCCTACAGTTCTGCTACTATCTTATGACACGTCCAATGGGCAGAGAGTATGCCCTGCTTTCCTATGCCCTGTTTTCCTAGGCCACTTTCCTCTGTCATTGCTATCCGGGGATAGATACTCTGGAATGACATCAACAAGAATTGTCCCTTATGTTCTGATGATGAGAATTTCAGGCTCATGATTTCAAAGTTGCATCCTGAGTTGGGAAAGGTCCATGTTCCTGGGAATGACTTCTCTAGTACTCAAACTGGTGACGCTTCTTTAGCTCTGATAACTTGTACCCCTCACCTTGGAGTCAGCAGAGGCACATGAGTATGAGTGTGCTGCATATTTACTGTGAGCCGTCACTGCGCATGTCACACCAGTTGACTGTGTTGGCTACTCCTCTTTAGTGAAAGTGATAATTCTGATACCTTAAGTGCAATACCTCAATCAATCCAACTCCTTTCCCGAGATCCCAATTAATTCTTTGCAATTGCACCAATCATTAGCCTTATATCCACCTCCAGTACCCAGACCCTGCTACATTCTCATGACTTTACTTTCCACTCTTATCTCCATCTCCTCCCTTCACAGTCTTGAACCTATGTCTAAACAGTCCAACCATGCTATTGCTATGCCTTAAACCGCCTATCTGATCAATATTTTGTTACACCCAAGTGGAAAAGAATCCCAACCGAGGTATCTGCCTTCTCATCTGGAGAGAATAAATCATAAAGCCATGAACAGCTGTGGCGTCGTTTAAAATTTGTCAGCTTCAAGCTCAACAGGAACTAGAATATTGCCCTGGGAATCATCCCAGCCATCCCTGTTCAGCTCCATTTCCTATTATCCAGAGCAACCATCGTGACCTTCTGCAATCCAGACAAACCACTCACCTGACTACCACACTTCTAAAGCCCAGCGGAAAACCTTGTCTCCTTCAGCAAAGACAAAATAGGCTATATGGCTACATAGAACAATTGGCTACATGGACGATCCCCAATTTCCTGTCATCATCCCTAATCATACTAAACCTTGTTGTTCCCTTGACCAGCAAGTGTAGAATCTCACTGGAAGACTTACAAGTACGTCTGAATTTTAGACACCAGTCACATCTCTAATCATCTAACCACTAGATGTTCACTGTCAATAGCATCTCCCTATGTGAGTCTGTGTCATCTGCGTGGTATACACAAATAAGCTCTCTACAGTCACCCTCACAGCCTGCATCGGTGCCCACGCTCACAGTCACTCAGAGCATGCATGTGGTACCAGGCATGTTTGGTACTCAGACATACATGCGAACAAAATACTCATACACATAAAACAAAATAAATAAATCTAAAAAAAATCAACAGGTCTTCAACTAATCTATCACTTTTTACTATAAAACTAGTAGATCTTCAAGGGTTTGAAACATTGATATAATGGTTTTCCCAGAAATGTGTTGTATAGTCCAAGAGAAGTGTTGAATCATACAAGGTCAAGGTCAAGGTGGTTCAGTGATTCAGGCAACACATACCATGGTGCAGCTCCTACTGAATGCCAGACCAAGAGTAACAAGCATCCTCAACCCTACAAAATGTTAAGACTTACTCATCTTTCCCTCGGCTTTTAATCAGCAGAGTGCATCCCACCAGGCTACTAGCCTACCCCTCACGTAAGATGATGAAGCCAGTTGTCTCCCAAGTAGGCAAATCCATTCCTGGCCCAGTTTCCCCACCGAATTCCACCCAACCCCCTAGCCCTGCTCTCTTCTAGGTTCTGTGACCAAAGTGAATATTTTCTGCATGGCAATTTCTGCCTGTTCTCAAAGGCCTGAGAATGATCAGCTCTTGGTGAAAGCCATTCCTGGGGCCTCCTTTTCTCCTGAGTAAAAAGCTACTATCATACCCTAATGAACTGAAATTGCTGGCTGTGCTAGACTCTTGAGGAGAATAACATGCCTGTAAGAGAAGATGTTCACAGAAACTAGAAGGGGAAAAAAAAAAAAACCCAGTCTGTGACAGACCAGCAGTAACACAAACAGAAGGAGCAGTCACTCCTAAATCCAGGACATCTGTTTTCAGAAGGTTCCTGAAACCAGTGGGAAGAGAGGTCCTAAATACTGGGCTATAAGATCATCATGCCCAAGGACTTCCCCCATTCCCACATCCCCTCCATCTTTCAGAAATATTCAGTCTCCAACACTAAGAGTAAGCCTGAAGCTGGGGGTTTGGGGGTTGCTCAGAAGCCCCTCCCATCTGCTCCACACCTCGCTTCCTGCTAGAGCATGCTCTGCCAGCACACGCCCACCCGTGGCCTGAGGCTCAAAGCAGAAACATTAATGTGCACAATCCTCCTGAGTCCAACCTCTCTTGAACTCCCTGACCCTTTTCTGCAAACCCTGCCGGACACCAAAGGCCAATTCTTATCACCCTCGGGCGGTGTGTGTGTGGTGGTGGTGGGGGTACTCCCTCCCCCAAGTGTTCTGCCCCTTCCCTGTTCTCCTGGAAGAGCAATGTATTATGTAACTTTAACTGGGCTTTCTGAAGCTTGTCTGAACAACAGCCTGGGTACACCCAGATAGTGGAAGTGATCTCCCTGTAAAATAAATTCATAGGGCCACTTAACAGAGTAGCTGCAGGGGCCTGGCAGGGAGCCGGCACCTCCTGCTGCCAGGAGCTAGTTTCTCTTTAATCTCCTTTCTCTGCCACTTTCTTCTCATTTCAGGTTACAGCTCCCAGGGTTTTTGAAACAGGTGACTCCAGCCATGCTAATAAAGCAAGGTGTGATAGCATCTCCTATGACTTCAGATGTCAAAAGCTGAAGAGAAGAGGGGAAAACACTTTCAAATGACCACATCCTCTTAGTAACATTCCAGGGGAGAGACTTCTTATCTTGATTTTAATTTTTCAGTCTCCTTTCATCTCTCCCTCTAAAAACACAGCTCAGAGAAAGATCGCCCATGAAGAACTAACTTATCAGGAAGACATTGCTAGCATTTAGTGGTCCTCTGACCGGAGCACAGAGACATTAAGGGCTAGGATTGCAGGGTGGGGGAGGGGTGACAAGAGAGCCTAATGGGAATACACATTAGACTTTGGAAGCTCAGCCACAGGTTATGAACACAAGCTTGAACAAATTCGAATTTTAAAGTAGTATAAGCAAAGCATGGCCTCAAGTTCACCTCCAGGGTCCCTCTGAAGCGGGTTAATCATGTGAAATGTACCTGTGAGACAGACAGGAGGAAAATGGTTAGTTTACCTATGAAATCCATTGTTCCAGACTCTTAGGAAGCCTTGATTTTGAACAGGTCATCCTTGCCTGACCTTAAATGTGTGGCTTTAAATATCTGTTCTCCAACATGAAGACACTTCCTATTACATAAAAGTCAGAGATCCAGAGCCCTTGGTGTTGGCTGGGACTGCACAACATGTATGATTCAGGAATGATCTCTGTCAGTACTGGCAGTTCTAGGCAGTTTCTAAGCTCTCCTTTCCATCTGCTATCCATCACACCAGCATCTTCCCTAATCAAGCTTACAAACCAGAATCCTTGTTGGCATTGATGAGTCTGGAATCTGGGATCAATTTTAAATAAGGCATTTCGGGAAGACTGCATGGATATAGGTGGACAAGTAGAAGCTGATCCTTGAAAGGTCCAGATCTAGGTAAACAGCAAAGTCAATAATCCTGGCCATCAGAGCCAGATGCATGTGCTGATCAAAGGCCAGGAGCATTTCTCATCACTAAAGCTAAAAGAAAGAGCTTGATGAGTCTTCTAGACCAAATGTCGGGTGTCCGAATACCTGAGCCTATGAAGACAGAAGTTAGACAGGGGCTGGTGACACCATCTCGTTAGCAGAGGTTCTAGCCTACAGATGGAAATTCTTAACCACAGGTCAGAACCAGAGACAGAGCAGTTGACTCCTAAACCTAAAGTGAGCTACGGTCAGCGACCAGGGGAACACGGTACAGGCGGCAAGCTCTTTTAAGGAAGCACCTTGAGGTAAGAGACCTCTTGATTCATGAGCTGAGAAATAGTCACACAGCAAATTGAGGAACAATAACAAACAACCGAAGAGGAAGCAGGGCTTCTCGAAACATCAGTCATGCTGGATGCGGTGTAGCAGAGTTGGTCACAGAATGTCTCCTTTGCATGCACAAAGCCATAGAGTACTGAATCCATCATCATGGAGGAGGAACCACTTGACATCCCCACCTCAAGCTTGAACCTGTGTGAAAATAACTCACTAGCTCAGTGTGCAAGCTCTGAAATCCAGATGCTCAGCCTCTGCCCTAAGGGAACATCTGGGAAGAAGTATTCTTTTTTTTTAACTTTATTTATTCATTTTTCTTCTCTTGTATAATACATCCCGATATCCCTCCTCCTCTCCCTCTGCTCCTCTCAGCTCCCCACCTCCCCTCTCCCCTAGATATCCCCCCACCTCTACCTATCCTACCTACCCCTACCCCTCCCCAGAAAAGAGCAGTCCTCCCAGGGTTACTTCTCAAACAGGGAAGAACAAGATGGAACAGGGCCAGGCACTAGTCCCTCAATCAAGGGTGGACTAGGCAACCCAGCTGGAAGAAAGGGTCCCAAGGATAGGCAAAAAGGCCAGAGACACCCCTACACACACACACACACACACACACTCCAGCCTGTAGGAATTCTGCAAGAACACCAACCCAGACAACCACAAGATATATTTGGAGGACCCTGCAGGTTCCATGTCTGCTGCTTCAGGCTCTGTGAGCCCCTATGAGTGTTGGTCAGTTGACTCTGTGGGGCTTGTTCTCCTGGTGTCCTTGACCCCTTTGGTCCCCACAATCCCTCCTCCCCCGTGAAAAAGAATCCTTGCTGCTTTGAGCAATTGGCCAGTCGAGAGATTAGAACAGAAATGAGGGCCTTTTCCTTTCTGCCTCTGTCTCCTGCCTACCTAGGCAACTCAGAACTGCCTACAGCAAGAAAGGGTGCAAAATCAGAAAAATGACTACACACCTGTCAAAGCCCCTGTACTGACTGCTTTCAGCTGTGCTAAGAGCCCCAAGAACACCGAGAAGTAAATTGTGTCACCCTTAATTTACAGATAAGAAAGTCAAGGCCCAAAGAAATTAAGCTCTTACATCTTGTCAATACCATAGCCCACTCATGCTTCGAATTCACTTCTGTTCAACACTGAAACTAATTTTTCCTACAACATTGCACTGCACGCCGTGCTCCTTGCTCTGTGGCCTCCAGCCCCTGCTCCATCTCTCTCCATTTGAAACATTGCCCAGTTTAGTTTCTACCTCCAGGAGAAAACTTCCTATGAAACATCCACTTCCTCATGATCTTCTGAAGGGGGTGGGGTGATGACAAAACTAAGGGGTCAGTTCCAAGACACACAGTTGAGGCTAGAGAGGGCGCATGTTCAGGTTCCCAGGAATGAAGAAAGGAACAGGAATACAGTTAGGTTGCCCAAAGAGAGCTGAAGTTTGGATATTTACTTCTCTATTGTTGTGATAAAACGCCATGACTGGGGCAGGAGAGATGCCTCAGTGGTTTAATGCATTCCTTGCTCTTGCAGAGGACCCAGGTTCAATCCCCAGCACCTACATGAGATGGCTCACAACCATCTGGAACTACAGTTCAAAAAGATCCAATGCCTTCTTCTGATCTTTGTGGTGCACATACATACATGCAGGCAAAATATTCATACATATAAAATGAAAATAGAATAAATCTAAAAAAAACTTTTTTTAAACGTCATGACCAAAGCAACTTCTAGAAGGACTGGTTTATTTGATTTTTGGGGGGGGTCTATGGTCCTAGAAGAATAAGAGTCCTTCACTATCATAGCAGGGAGCATGGCAATAGGCAGATAAGAATGGCACTGGAGCAGCAGTTGAGAGCTCACCTCTCCACCCGCAGCAGGAAGAAGAGCCTGAGGCTTTTGAAACCTCAACACTGGCTCCCTAGGACATGCTTCCTATAGCAAGGCCACACCTACTAATCCTCCTCCTCAAACAGCCACCAACTGCAGGACTGAGTATTCAAATGTCCAAGACTTCTAGGGGCCACGCCAGGGCTAGTCCCAAGACTAACCAGCAAGCAAGAGGAGAAAAGATTGTAATACCTGGTGAAACGTGTGGACTAAAAGAGCCCGTAGGTCAATGAGACTTGAGATGGCCAGAATTGACAGAAAAACCAAATCTGAAGCAAGATGTCCATTGGCCAATCCAGAGTCCCTCAAGCTTCCTTTGAGACACAGAGATTTTTACCATTGTGGGTGCTTCTGTCCTTGTTCCAGAAACCAGAAATAGACAGTATCAGTTCAGGACCCCTCATCCAGAGACAGAAAAGTTCCCACCTATACAAGGCAGTTTTATGGACACTAGGGAATTGTGTTGCTGATTCCCAAAACTTCTACCACCACCATCTCCCTGTGATGCCTTCGACTAGGGAATAGAACAGAATGAACATAATATCCACTCAGTTTCACCTGCATCAGCTCCAGTCATTCTCTCCTTCTCATTAAATAAAAACTATAGTCTTCTATGTGACTACAGAAACCCTAAGAGCCACAAGACTCAACTGGAGGACAGAGCCAGTGCGTGTGCATATGCATATGAGCACACACACAGACACACACGCACACATACAGACACACACACACACACACACACACAGCACATGGACAGCTGAGAGCAAGCCAGCAGCCAGTTTGCAGGCCAGAGCTGTCAATACTATTCCTGGCTGTCAAGCTTTTTCTCTGTGATGTTGGATAAGTGCCTAAATCTTTCTGTACTTTCATTCATTCATGAACAGTATGCCTAATCTTTGTCTCATAAGAATGCTATGAAAATTAATGAGCACATAAAAAAAAAAAACCTAAACAAAACTGATGTAAAAGTCCTTCATACACCCTAGAGATGTGATAAATGCCAGGTGATCTAATTTAAAATACAGATGTGTGTTTCTATTTCCATGAGAGAATATGCAGCTTTACTAAGCCATGATTATATGGGTATTTTTTTAAAGATGCTAAGCTGGAAACAAGACATCCTAGTGTTAAAAAAAAAAAGATTATGTTAATTGCTTGATTTACCATTTAAATATCAATAACCTTTGCTGAGGTCCCACAGTATGCTAGGCGCCATGCTAAGCATGTATTGCCTCGTTTATTCTGGAGTAGCCCATTTTGGGTGGGAGCTTCTTCCTAGCACTCATTTTACAGATGTAAAAACAAATCCTGAGAAATCAAATGATCACCTGGAAGCTATACGGATAATCAGTAGTAGAGACAAAATCAGGCCTCTGGACTGCCCAGTCTGTTAAACCACAATACCTCCTTCAACAAAGATACAATGGTTGTAGAACATTAAACACAAGAATAATGTGCTTATTATTATAATAATGCTAAAAATAAGTCTTATTAGAGCAGCTAAGGGAGAAGGCTCAGAAAATTTCTAAGTGTTCATTCAGTCTAAAGACAATATATTTAATAAATTATCTGTGAAATTAGCAAACAATAGGAAAATAACATGCAATGGGGAAAATCCTTATTGGCATTCCTTTTGCCACTAAGTTCTTTGTGATTCTCCATGTTCGTGATGGAGATGTCTCAGAGATCTATGGTCTCCAAATAGTTTAGAGTTCTTATCAAAGCCAGGAGGTGGCTTTGACACCTTTAATCCCAGCACTTGGGAGGCAGAGGCAGGTGAATCTCTGTGAGTTCAAGGACAGCCTTGCCTACAGAGGAGTTCTAAGATAACCAGAGTTACAGCAGAGAAACCCTGTCTCAAAAAAGAAAAAAAAAAAAAGGAAAAAAAAAAAGAAGAGTTCCTGTCAACTGAGGCTATGTCTCTACTAGCCCTAATATACTGTACAGAAAGCAGGTCATTCTCATCTCCACAAAATCTACTGGGTCTGAATGACAATGATGACAGCTAATCCATCACCAGTCACTAAAACAGTCTTTCTCTTCAGCTACCTAGTCCCACTCCTCCACAAAGGCACTTTGGAAGCAAACGTATATTGTAATTCATTGGCATAAATTATCATGCTCAATTCTTTCTCTCCCACGTCTAACTTCTCGTTAAGGCTGGAGAAGGACCAGAAGTGCCTCTAACGTGACTCCTAGCTGTTCTCCCTCCTGTCTGACAGCTGAGCAGTCTGTGATTAACACACCAAGCTCCGAAGGGAGCAATTGGCTGCAGGCCCCAGGGTGGGTTGCTGACCCCCAGTTTCCTCCAGCCCACATGGTGTCCACCTGTTTCCTCTTTCTCAGCCAGGCAGTTCTCAAGACACTGTCTCCAGCCCAGAGGCAGGGAAGAACTGGATCCTTTGCCCTGAGCTGGGTTTAGTCAGCCTTTCAGAATGAAGCTGGAAATCTCCACTTGCTGAGCAGAGCTCAGCCTGAGACCACTGGGGTGTCTCCAGGCCACCTGCAGACACCATCTTTGGTCATAATCAGGAAGTGCATGATGTGGGAGAAGAAGGGGGACATATTATTCTCCCTAGGAAGGAACTGCTGCAGAGTTTAAAAACAAAAATGCAAGCGTTTTGTGGAGCCATACTCACTCACCTGCATAACTTTATGTGAGGCTGGCTTCATATTTACAAAAAAGAAAAAAAAAAAAAACAAACTAGCTTTCAGAGGCACAAAGAAGCCCTATCCTGCTTGGCTCCTCTACAAACCCACAATGTCTATAACCCAGGCTGCCATCTCTGTTCGCTGAATTCCAGTTTTTATTGTCCTTTGGCAGTGGTACAGACTGAGGTGACCTGAGTTGTGAGATAACTAAGACTGGGGATGAATTCCTGGGGCTGAAACTGGAGCTGACTTGGGTGGAGACGTCACCTTGAACAGAACACACTCAACAGTGGAGACCAAACCATGGCTCTAGAATACTGACAGCATGCTGTGTCCCTGGGTCAGGGTCCCTCCCACAAGCCATGAGACCCAAATCCAGGAGGGAAAAAGTTAAGCCCTCCATCCTCGCTCCCAAGGACTGCCCTTGACTTTAGAGTTTCACCCTGGCCCTTTACTTTGGCTTTTGTTTTTAATTTTGTTTTATTTTGTTGTGGGTTTCTTCCCCCTGGCTTTTTCCATTTCAATGTTCACTCAACTTTTATCCTTTTCAACTTTCCCGATTAATGTCTGGCCCCTTCTTCCAGCTCAGACTAGCTAGGAGCTACTGCACTGGAGATGAGTTATCATACATGGGCTTAGCTTTTAGTCAGTGCAAGGTTGAATCCCAGCTCTGAAGGAGTAATTAGTAACTCTTCAGTGCTTAACTTCCTCTCTGGAAAATGAGGTCACTCTTACCAGCCACTCAGGATAATTACGAAGATCAGAGAACAAAGATTGGTCAAGGCCAGGGACTGTTAGGACCCAGAGAGGGGTCACCCTCATCTCTGCCTCTTCTCATCCTCAAGGGTTTTAAGTGGCTATCCCAGCACAAGTGAGCCTAGATGCTCTGACGTGGCCTGGTGGGTGCTACAGTTTGCTGTGAAATGTTACCCAAAGCTCATGTGTTCAAGCAATTGGTCCCCAGATGGTGGCTGTCTTGGAAGGTTGTAGAACATTTAATGGCCACTCCAGACTCACACTGCCATCCCTTCTGCACCATGATGGACTGTATCCTTTCTAAAACAGTGAGCGGAAATAAGCCCCTCCCTCCTGATGTTGCTCATGTCATAGCAACATTAAAGGTAACTGGCACTGTGAGTAGAACAAGGACAATAGCAGTCAGGTAGTGTCAGGGAAAAGATGAATGTCTTTAGACCTAAGGGATACAGACATGGTAACAGCAGACAAAGCAAGAGAACAGTTCCAGAAAGTGTTCCTAATGTGATCTGAGAATGAGGTAAGAGTGTTTGAACCTTGTGGTGGCTTATACTGACAAACCCTAGGATCACCTGGTAAAGCAACCACCTGGACATGCCTATGAGGGACTTTCTAGATTGGACTAGCCTCTGGGCATGCCTGTGAAGGATTTTCTTGATTAGATTTATTGAGGTAAAGAATCCCATCCTAAATGTGGGTGACACCTTTTCAGGAACTACATACAAGGGTAACTGAACAGTGTTCATTCGCCCCTCTCTTCTTCTGACTGCAGGACCAGTGTGACCAGCTGCCTCAAGCTCCTGCTGCCTTAAACTCCCATCATAATGGGCTATCTGAACCAAAAGAAACCCATCCTTTCTTTACTGAAGTTGCTTTGCCAGCTATATAGACACAGCATCAGTAAGTGACTATGACAGATCTTGGACACATACTTGACACTCTAATCATTTGGGGAGGCTAAAAGTTAAAAGTTAAAAGAGCTGGGCAGAACATATTTATCTTAGGATATTTCTCTTGGCATAACAGAATACCACCAACTAATTTATAAAGAATCAAAGACTACTCCATTCACAATTCTAGAGGAATGCACAGTTGAAGGGCCACACTTGGTCATACTCTTTTTTCTGACAGGGACTTTACAAAGTTTCAATGAAGTTCAGTCTATCACAATGGAAAGACAGAGCAAACTCATCAGAAAGAGTTGGCTTTTATTTTTAAATTCACATTATTGATAACTTAATAATCAATGAGAAAATGATCAAATCACTCCCTTAAATGTCTCAGCTGGGTCTGTCTCTTAATATCTAACAATGAAGACTGAATTTCAATGTGATGGGTGGGGATATCTAAAATATAACAAGATTTTTACATAATAGCCAAGGAATATGATAGTAGATTCTCCCTTTATAGGTAATCCTCACCCCAAATGGATTTCCTTTCTTTCCTTTCCTTCTGAGGAACAGAATTTTGGAAGCATGCAACTAGAAGACTCTGGGAGGGAAAAGGAAGACAGGTACAGGAACACCTCAGAAGAGAGCATAACTCCAAAGATAATTGCCAAGTTCTTGGTTTTCTGTGGTTTTTAGAAGGACTGCAAGAGATTTAACCAGATAATCTGTGTCTCTCCCATCCCTGGCCCAAACAGAGTCTATAAGGATGAGCAAATAAATACAGTGATAAAATTTGCTTTTAGATGTCTCAGACATTCTGTTACCCAAACACTCTCTTTTCATCTGTCCAGAACACCAGGACCACACTACACAAACCCAGCCACAGGCATCAGCACATGGCTGAGACATTTGGTAGCCTGTTCCTCACAGCTTCCTCTTAAACATCCCTTACCTCCCTCTCTTTTTTTCCCCTGGATTCACAACCCAACTCTTGGGAACCAGATATAGTGACTGGAAAAGAAGGAGCTAGAGCTTCATTCTATGACAATATGAATTTGCCTAGTCTTGGGAATTTGGACAAGGTATGTAGCCCTTCTGGACCTTGATCTCTCAGTAAAAAATGAGAGATGGCAGTTACTACTTCACAAAATTCTCACAAAATTTAAAGAACATGTATTGACTAATTTTATGTCAATCCAACTAGAGCTAGAGTCATCAGAGAGGTAAGAGCCTCAGTTGAGAAAACACCTCCATAAGATCTGTCTGTAGGTAAGCCTATGGGCCATTTTCTTAATTGGTGATTGATGGGTGGTACCATTTCTGGGCTGGTGGTCCTGAGTTCTATAAGACAGCAGGCTCAGCAAGCCATGGGGAGCAAGCCAGTAAGAAGCACTCCTCCATGTATCAGCTCAGGCATATAGGTCTCTGCCTTGTGTGAGTTCCTGTTCTCTAAAATGTTTTTTAAAGGTATTTAAAATGTAACAGTTTTTCTTTTAAAGAAGGGTATGGGTTTGGCTGTTTTCTGCCATTTGAGTCTGGGCTTTCAAAGGCTGCTGTTACTTTTCTCACTGGCAACTTGACTCTGCCCCTCTGTTCCTGGCTGCTAGATTTCTAACTTATAAAGTTTTTAAACCTCAGTTAGCCCATAGGGTTAGGAAGAAAAGGAGAGGAGAGGAGAGGAGAGGAGAGGAGAGGAGAGGAGAGGAGAGGAGAGGAGAGGAGAGGAGAGGAGAGGAGAGGAGAGGGGAGGGAAACCTTTATAGCCTTTTTCTGGCTGTCTTAATCTGCCTATGCCTGGGGAACAGAATTAACTCTAATCCACTCTGGTTCAGCTTCTCCTGGCATAGCAATTACAGAGAAAGATCTCAATTGTAACTTTTCTAAAATCCCTGTTAGTCTCCTTTATCTGAGCCTTATTTCTGCCTGTTTTCCCTATCATCAGCTTTTGTGCTCTCTCTTTCTCTGACCTGCTGCAACTATCCTTTCAATTGTCAGTTTCTCTCCCAGAAGCCCAAGTGGCATGCAACTACAAAGGGGAAGGGCTTTTCTCTGGCAACGCTTTACTCTACATGGTCCTCCAATGGTGAACAGTGATGTGGAAGTGTAAGCCAAATAAATCTTTTCCTCCCTAAATTGGTCACAGTGTTTCATCACAGCAGTAGTAATCTTAACTAAGAGAGAACATAAATCATGCAGAGGGTCTCTTCAGAGGCCTCTCCTTTCTCTGTCTACCCACTTTAATATCTTTGCACTATCTTCACAAATGATTGATAAATCTACACGCCAGCTCAGTTGCTAACTTAGGAAGAGACTTTCCTACTTGTTTGCCTTTTCCCAAGTAAGATCCACTGGCTCCCTGCAGAAGAGACGTGATCAGCCAGTCAGCTTGGTATCATAAAGGGATACCTTCAGGGAACTTTCAATAAAGAAATTTAAATGAAATAGCAGGCATCACACAACACCAAAGCTCAACCTTCTTGGCTATAATTCTGTGGAATTAAGGGGAAACCACTGGTGCCTACGGCAATCTTTATTGTAAGCTTGATTGGATTGAGCATTCTCTAGGAGAAGTAAAGCATGCTTCTAGGTGTCTGTGAGGGTGTTTCCAGAAAGGAAAGATATACAGCAGCATCTGAAGATGAAATAACTACCATGAGTGTAGACTGTACAGTCAGATAGTCTGGAAGTCTGGGTGAACAAGGAAGGAGGAAGTTAGCCAACATATCCAAGCTCCATTCTTCTCTAGAACTTCCTCTACATCACTGCCATTGACCAAGGACTCCAGACTCCAGCTCTTCAACTTAGACTCCAAGAGTAAGCTTCCAGGGAGTTTCCAAGCCTTTGGCTTCAGACAAGGACTGAATCATTGGTCGCCTTGTTCTATGGTTTCCAGCTTCTTGGACTGAGCAGATACCAGGTTTGCTGGCTCTCCAGATGCAGGATGATCCAACTTCTCCAATCACATAAAACAATCTAATAAAGTGTGTTTGTGTGTGTGTGTGTGTGTGTGTGTGTGTGTGTGTGTGTGTGTGTAAGAGAGAGAGAGAGAGAGAGAGAGAGACATATATATGAGATCTGATGGAAGTTATCAATTCCCTTGGAGCACAAACACTAGGTTAAGAACCCGCAGACTGTATGATTTTTAATAAATATTTAACCCTAAAATTATGGGGGCTTACACATGTAACGACAATTTAAAAATAAGACAATATTCACATAAATGAAATCCACCTGTTATGGATTCTTATATATAGGCAATTTCAAATTTTAAAAATGCCTCTTTATGGGTGGCAAATTGCATCTATCCCACAGAAATCCCAACTCTGTGCTACTTTCTTTCTATTCATGGAGAGGGGCTCTTGGAGCCTTGTGCTATCCCAATGGCCAGCAGCCTTTTGATCATTCAGTGACTAGTGGGTCTGTGGGGGCAGGAGTTATAGGTATATGCTCACCTGTGTGGTATAGGTATGTGTTTGCGTGTATATGGGTGCATGTGCACATGTATGTGTGTGCATATGAAGCCAGAGGTTGATTTCAAATGTCTCCCTTCATCACTTTTTCCCTTACTTCCTGAGACAGGGTCTTTCACTGAGCCTGGAACTTACCAATTCAACTAGACTGGTTATCCAATAAGCTCTGAGATCCACCTATCTCCACCACTACACACATACACACATACACACACACACACACACACACACACACACACACACACGCACACATACACAATTCTTGGATTGCAGATATGTACCACCACACCCAGCTTTTACATGGGTCCTTACACCAGTGTGGAAGGGCTTTACTCACTGAACCTGAGCCCGTTTTGAGTATGTATGACAGATGTTCGAGGAATACCATAGACAAAGAAGTGAGAAGATTAGAAGACATCTGAAGACTTTCAGAGAAGTTTGCATCTGAACTTTATTTTAAGAAGGTTTGAGGTGTAAATAGCACAGAATGAGGAGCCCATTCCAGAAACACAGAAAAGACTCAGAATTGCACAACATGGGAGTGTTCAGTGAATGGTCTGGGAGCCTGGCTAACCATGTAGACAGCACCATCAGTACTAAAGATGGTGAGCATGCAGTGGTCAGTGTGAGAATATTCTAGAACCCAGATTTTGCCTCTAGATGAAGAACCAACCTCATCCTAAATAGGATAGAGATGTAGACTTTCCACTGAATATTTGCACCAATCTCATCACACTACATCATCTGAAAACTCCCAGAATGAGGTAAGAAAGAAAAGGACTAAGTAGACTCTAACCAAAGGTCACCACAAAGCCCAGAAGGGGTTTGTCCTGACTACTTCAGTCAGCACCTCTGCATCCCCAATGTTCTGCTTAATTCCAGAAATATGTGCTACTTAGAAAATCTGTGTGGGGACTTGACCTTCTCCTAAAAATTTTAAGAGAATTTTTCGAATACTTTAAGAATAATGTCATGTGGTTATATTGATGGAAACATACAAATGAAAGACCAGCTCTTCATTAATAATCAGAAAGACCAGCTCTTCATTATTAATCAGAATAGGTCTTTACTGTGAGGCAAAGTCCAGACCACTTAGCCGACATTCAAGATTCTTCTCAGACTGGTCTCCTTCAGAGATCAACTCAAAAACCTTTTTAATAGTATGCAACCAATCGCCTGATGATCAACGATGAGCTGTAGTCTGGGTTTTTCCTTAGGGTGGGGGCCAATTCTATCAGCCACTTCATTCCATCCTTAGCTCAGAATGGTTGATGAGAATGCATTCCTACCAGGGACATCTCCAGATTTGGCTGGGTGCTGAGTTTCTGGCACAATCAACATGAACTGAAAAAGAGTGAAATATTGCTAGGTGGAGCAGTGTCCTCTGTGGGTTTTTTTTTTTTTATTTCCATCCAAATGGCTCAAGATCGGAAAAGGAAAAGCAGGAGGAGGAGCAAAAAAACAGTAAGGGAAAAAAGGTTGAGAGGGGAAGAGACAATAAAGAAAGAACAACAATGGGTGGAAGAAAACAAATAGAATTCATCTGTTGAATAAATATACATTGGTAGCTTACCAAATGCATAGGCCTTAGGGGTCTAAATTCATGAACCTGTATTTGGTCAACACTTGGAGCCAGTTACACATGGAAGGAAGCTTTTATACAGAGCAATGATGCCCAAGACTGACCTCAACAGTGGTCCAGCTATGCCACGGAGTGGGAAGAATGGTCTAGTTTAAAATCACAGGCATGGGAATGTGGTAACCAGATTCCTTCCTTTTCCTCCCTTTCTACGGAAACTAACTCAATGGCATGTATGTACACATGCACACATACACCATACAGACATCTTGGCATTTTTTATCTTTTTAATTTTGTATGTGTGTTTGTATGTGGGGGCAGGTGTACTTGTGTATGTAGGTACACATATGTACGTGTGTGCACATACGTGGAGCAGTCAGAGGACAACCTCAGCTGTCGTTCTTCAGGTGCCATCCACCCTCTTTCTTTTGAGACAGTTCTTTCACTGGCCTGGAACCAAGAAAGCTAGGATGGCTGGCCACCCAGCGTGCTTCAGCACTGCAATGATAAACTCACATCACCACACTCAGATTTTTCTTTGTTTTATAGTGTGTATGTGTGTGTGTGTGTGTGTGTGTGTGTGTTAATTTATGTGTACCACATGTGTGCAAGAGCCCACAGAGGCTAAAAGAGGAAAGTCAAAAACCTTAGAATTGAAGTTAGATGCAGTTGTGAGCCACTGCATGGATGTTAGGAACTGAATCCAGGTCCTCTACAAGAGCAGCAAGCATTCATAAACACTAAGACATCTCTCCAGACACAACACTCCACATTTTGATCTGGGTTCTGGGGACTGTACTCAAGTCTTCATGCTTGCAAGGCAAGTCCTGTAGCAACTTAGCCATCACCCCAACCTGGTACCTCCATTTTAATTTTTAAATTGTGTGTGTGTGTATGTGTGTGTGTGTGTGTGTGTGTGTGTGTGTGAATCCATGTGTCAATGGAGACCAGAAGTGTCACATCTCCTAGAACTAGAGTTACAAGTGGTTGTGAGCTGCCTCATGTGGGTGCTGAGAGCTGAACCTGTGTCCTCTGCAAGAGCAGTAAGTGATGTTAACCACTGAGCCATCTCTACATTCCCCCACCTCCACTTTAAATGATGGTTAGCTCTTTATCTAAAGATGACTGTGGTCTAGAAACAGAAAAAAATAATTCTATTCTTCAGTTTAATGGGAACTCATTTGGAAACTTCAGGGTCACATCTTTTCTCTAGACTCTATTTTCTCCCCCCACTGCCAAACTGTGGCCTCCTCTGTGTGCTAACCTTCTGGTAGTTTGAAAGATGAGGTGAGGGAATGCACGCTGAAGGCACTTGGAAACGCACATGTGTGATACCGATGTAAGAGATCAAATCATTAGAACAGCTTTGTGGGCGACTTAGTCTTCAGCTCTTTATTTGAAAGCCAGATTAATCCCAAGAAGCAAAGCCAACTGCAGCCCATTTATGGAAATAGTCAAAACACAACTATTGATTCCTGGAGCTGACTAGCTACAGGTCCTCCTCCAGCTTTAATGAGTAGTTTTACCCTAGGGTTGCCAAAAACTAAAAGCTACTCTGCAGCGAGTGAGATTAAATTTAAGGCAAACAACAAATTATTTTACAGTTTATTGGTATGTTTATAGTGTGTCCCAAATCACACATAGGGCTTGCCTACACTGAAAATGTTTCCCTGGTTTGCCTTAAATTCTAATTTCAATGCATTCTATATTTTTATTTGCTGCATTTGGCAACCTTAATTTTTCCATGTTACTTCTTGTCTCCTACACCCAAAACATTCAGATATGGCAGTGCTCACCCTTACCACAGAGAGGGCAGGGAGGCTATCAATTCCATTCATTCTGGAAACAGAGAGTGCCTTCTTTTTTATTTATCTCATGGCATATTTAATACCTTTTTCTCATAACAACGGAAAGCTTAGAGAATGGAAGCCTGTCTCCTAATTCATATCCCACTCAGCCTTCCCAAACAGCAAATGTGAATATCGAAGCACATAGAAAGACAAGAGAACCCTGCCTTGCCCCACATGAACTTTAATCCTGGCCTGCCCTTAAATCAGTGAGGTGCACAGAACCAAAGCACTGCACCTTCAGTTGCAGGTGCGCATCTGATTTGTGGAAGTTCAAAGTTCCAAAGCTGGGTCACACCCAGGCCAATCAGGTCATAATCACTGGGGGCATTTTCCTTGGCTTGCCATGAGCACTACTTACATTTGCATCACTGTGATGGAAACCGCTGAAGAGAAGAAAAGGACATCGAGGGTTCACAGTCTCAGGGAAGACATGACCGTGGAAGTGACTCCATTCATGGAGTGTATAGAAGCAAGGAGTTCACATAATGTCAGACTAGGCAGAACCAGAGTTCTACAACCTTGAGAGGCCCACCACTAGTTACCTACTTCCATTAGCCAGGTCCAACTTCTTAAAGTCTCCATAGCCCACAAAACAATGCCATAAGCTATGGGGTTAGCATTGAAATCGTGAGCCTATTGAGGATATCTCATACTTAAACCAGAGCACCATGTAATTCTAATGTGCATCTAAGGTTGAAAATTACTGACTTAGCCTTTATACATCTCCTTGTTTTCTACAAGCCTTGAGCCTCATCTATATAAGAAAGTCCTCTACTGTTGAGCTATGTCTCCAGCCTTCTATTTCATTTTTCTACCCAACCCAAGTCTTTTAAGAAGTTTAGGAATACTCTGTGTCTAGGGAGCAGGTAAGATAACTGCAGATCTTCACCTCTCCCTCCATTTCTCCAAGTCCAATCCCCAGTCTCATCCCCAGATCTGTAGCAGATGTTCTGTTATGGGCTCTCCTCACTCTCTGCTCCCATTCCCAGGAGACTAACTAAGCTGATTCTGGTGGCACACTCTGCTTTCCTCCCTCCTGTGATCCCCTCTCTATCCCCCACAGCCCATCCCCATTCCCAAGTGTCAGCTCCTCAATACCCAAAAACACATTACCTGGAACCCCTAGTGGCAATATGTAGCAAGACCCCAGAAGGATTTCCTTCTGGTGGCAACACAGCCACCACACTCTCCTAAAAAACCAGAGAAGAAACAGAAATGAAGGAACAAAATACCCACCAACAAAGACAAAAACAGATATCAGCACCTAGAATTACAATCTTCCCACTCCCAGATGAATAGATGCCAGATAAAAACACAGTAACAGCCAGGATAATGTCTCCACTAGATCCCAGTAACTCTACCACAGGGTTTATAACACATGAAATCTAATTTTGAAAAGGCCAGGTATGCAAGGCCAACAACAGGGTACCATAGGAGGAAATGATCCAACCAACAATAACTAGCCCAAAACTAATACAGATGTTAGAATTATCAGACAAGGATATTAAAACAAAAAACAAAATATAATAATATCCCATCTGTTCAAAAACCTAAAGGTATAGAAACTATGAAAAAGAAACAAATGTGATGTTCTAGAAGAAAGAGTGAGAGATTGTAAAGAAAAAGTATGTCATGTGGCATGAAATTGTTCATATGGGATATTGAAAAAAGAGCATAGAAAGTGAAGGCAAAACAGTAGAAACTATACAAAAAACAATGGGCTGGAAATCTATCTCAGAGAAACAGGGTGGGAAAAGGGGGCATAGGAGTGGAAGGAGGCAAAGAGGATGAGTTAAATGCTCTTTGTGTATCCATGTACATGAGGTATAATGATGTACATGAGGTGTAATGATTATGTATACCCAATTAAATATATGTGTATACATATATTTAGATAGATAGATAGATAGTTGGATGGATGGATGGATGGGTTCTCAAGAAGAGGGTGAAAATGTTTTAGTTAATGTGTTTCCATGCCAAAATATCTAACAATTTTAAGAGAGGAAAGATTCACTTTGACTCCGGAGTTCAGGGGCTTCTCTCCATGATCACGTGGGCCCATCATTTCTGTCCATGATTGTAGGAGAAACTAGACCTGCCACTGGGAAAAGGCTTTCCCTTCCTGCAATAAACTGAGTCTGATTCTTGCCACTTACCTGACTCACAGAGCATATGGTCCCAGAGTCTTGGTTCGGCACCAACTCTACCCCCGCCCCCAAGAGTCCCGTGGATGGACAAGCAACACATAATCTACATTAGACCAACATGGCAGAAGGACACAGAAGCCAGGAAGCAGGGTGATACTAAAAGGTATTCAAAGCAAGAGATATCCTTCAAAGACACCCTGATGACCTCTTCCTCCACTAAGGTAGGCCCCATCTCCTAACAGCCCATTCAGCTCTGAGTGTATCAGCTGACCCATCCATGGATGAAGTTAGCATAGTCATAATCCAATCATCTCAAAATAATGATGATGATGATGATGATGATGATGATGATGACGACAATGACAATATTACATTCAATGATATTCAGACTATTTATATATGGTTTATAAAACATAAATGAATCTCATAATTAGGCTTGACTCCCATCACTAAAACATTTCATTATATATATCAAATATCCCCAAATCCGAAGATGTTTAAAATTTGAAACACTTCTCTTGGTGGACAAGGGATCCCAATAGCGGGAGAAGAAGATGGGTATCAGTGCCTGGGCCACGGCAAGTACGTTGGCCAGTGGCACACCAACTGGCCTTTAAAATGATGGAACCTGGCATACTGGTTGAGCCCCAAGATGGGAAAGCCTTCCAAGATGGTGCCAGCTTACTCCATCTTTACGGAAACCTGGTTCACCAACATAGGCAAAATGGATAGGCTAAGAGCTAAAACATACGTGCCTAGAGATGGTTGGACTTTTCTCGACCTTGTCCATACCTCCCCCCTACAGCAAGCGTTAGGTAGGTTGATTGAAGTATCTAGTAATCATGGACCAAAGCAATTGGACCTCTCTCTTATGCAACGCCCTGCTTCCTCTTTAAAAGCCCTTCTTCTTTTGAAATAAAGTAGATATGTACCACGAGATTGGTCTCCAGAGTCTGAGTTTCTTGGGCTACACCACCTCAGGGACTCCCCTGCTTCCACAAAAGACTACACACTTCCAGTCCCAAACACTTTGGGGTAGGGATATGCTACCTATATATGTCTTGACATGACGTGGTAAAAGGCACTTTAACCTTCTGGTCATCTCACAAAAATGTAGGGCCCCTGTCTGGCCACGAAAAAAAAAAAAGTTATACAAATCCCAACTGAGAGACATGTGTAGTGTTCTACCAAACACTCAGTGAATAGTACTGAAAATTAAGATCACCAAAAACAACAAAAAGCTGAGAAATTATCAAATTCAAAAGGAGCCTAGATAGGCATGACAGATGAGCTTAATTCAGTATCCTAGATGCAACCAGAGAACGATAAAAAAACAATCAGTGAAAGATAAGGCAGGGCCAGCAAGATAGCTATATCAGGACAACGACCTGATCTCAATTCCTTGGACTCACAGGAGAAGGAGAAAGCCAACTCCCAAAAGTTGTCCTCTAACACACACACGCACACACACGCACACACACACACACACACACAGTTTTAAACTAAGGAAATATATTGTAGAAGTTTATTTTTAGTTATGTTTGAAATTTGTTTTATGCACTGTTGGGAAAGGGTCTATCCTAGGATTTGGCATTTTGTATAGTCTGCAGGTGTTGGATTTCTGGGGGTGGGGGTGGGGGTGGGGGGGACGTTTGATTGTTTATGATCTGCACCTGAGGAGTTCTGAATTAATACATACACCTGAGCGCAGACATTCGGAAGTCCACCGAGTATGACACTGGTCATGATGGTGGTTCCCTCTGCTGAGGTCTGGTAGAGTTTATGCCAGTGAATATGCCTCCTTGTCTTCCTTGGTGAGCTGTCACAGCAGAGGACAACAACAAATAGGGCATCAACGTGGGGCTGGACATCATGCCAGCTAATCCATCATGGAGACGAGGAAGAAAAAGAAATTCCAGACTTCACAGAGTCCAGTAAAGTACGATCAGAGAAGCTACCAGAGGATAAAGATTAAAGTATTAATTGGAGGCTCCTTAAGAAAGAGAGAGAAAGGAAATAAGCCTCTATGAAGACAAAACTGTGAAACTTAAGTGAGAAAAAGGCTCAAAAGTGAGACTCACAGAATGGAGGCCCTTAGAGACAAAAAAAAAAGTTCAGCTGGGAGCAGGAAAAAGCAAGGTTCTTAATGCTTTTCCTGATCATGGAACCGATGCTCCCTCCTGCTGCTGGTGGTAGCGTGCTGTTTCACAAGCTGACTTTTCTGATAGCTGTGTTGTATGTATGTGAAGCTGAAGATGTTGTGTTTGAGATCTATGAAGAAAGGTATATGTTTCCCCATAGCAATGGTGAAAAAAAAAAGAGCACCAAACTGCCAGAATGTTTCAACTGGAAATTCTTCTTCCCACTGGTCCAGGAACCCCTGATGTTGTGGAAGTCAACAACTTGGAGCAAAAAAAAAAAAAAAAGCGGCTTACTTAAACTGACCAGATTTTTTTACTGCAAACCTGACTGCAAGCTGTCCAGGCTCTGGTAATGGTGATAAGAACTCAACCCATAAGGTTGAGTTACTGCACACAAGGTTACAAATTATTTTTCCAGCAGACTCTATCTTAAAACCTGGAAAGTGTTCCCTAAGGGTCAACTCACAGAAACTGTCTTCCGGAATTGGCCGAGTTTGTATCTCGTCCTGACAGCTGAACTTGGTAGTGTAAGAGTTAACCCAGCTGATGCTGGTTTTGAAGGCATAAAGGGGTCTGGGGCTTGGCACTGTAAGAGGCCAGGAGAGGCCATTGGTAAAAGTGCAGCCTCAGTAGTAGTTGAAGGCCCAGATGAAGGGGTCATGCAGAGAAGTTGAGATTGGCACTATGAAGATTGCCCAGGAGAGGCTACTGATGAAAGTGCAGCCCAATTGCAACAAGGGACCCCAGCAGTTTTTGAGATGCCAGTACCATGGGATGACCACCAAGAACAGCAGCAGCAGTGGAGTGGAGCCAGCCAGAGCCTGGAGGCCAAACTCTGTGGCTGCAGAGGGCAGAGTCAGAGAAGTGATCCGAGCCCTTTGGAGGAACCCAGAAGATCATGAATGAATTCCAGATAACTGGTCATTGATAATTTTCTGCTGTCCAAAGACATTGTAAAATGCTTGATAGATATTTGGTATCATTTGGTCATGTGCATTAGAAGCCTCATGATTGTCCCTTTTATAAATAGTTTTGCTATTGTAGTGTTAAATTGTATTGTAGAGATAAAAAGCAATTTTTTGATTGGCTTATACAGAAAAGGGGTATTGTAGATGTTTATTTTTAGTTATATCTGAAATTGTTTTATGCACTGTTGGGAGAGAGGCTATCCTAGGTTTTTGGCATTTTGGATTGTCTGCAGGTGTTGGTTTTTTGTGGGTGGTATTGATTGCTTATGATCTGCACCTGAGGAGTACTGATTAATAAATACACCTGAACGCAGATGCTCGGGGTTCCACTGAGTATGGCACTGGCCATGATGGTGGTTCTCTCTGCCGAGGTCTAGCAGGGAATGCACCTATGAGAATGCTTCCTTGTCTTCCTTGCCAAGCCACCACAGTAATGTACAGAATATGAATATACAGAAATATGAATAAAATATAGACCTTTACTAAAAACCTATCAACCTTTGTTCACAAATGGGGACAAATGTACCATACTAACATTATATGTCAATAATATGAAATGGTGAGTGTGAGTCAGGTGAGAATTCACACTATTCTTAATTTTTTATAAATTAAAAGTCTTCTAAACTAAGAAAATATTAGTATATATCTACTCAGAAACACAATCAGCAAGAACATAGCACAAAACTGATTATTAGAGAACTAGAAGATAAATATCTTCCATTTGGAATTCTACATCCAGCAAAAATTTCTTTCAAACAAAAAAGAAATTAATTTGCATTTTAAACTGCCTTATCCAAATACTCCAGGATTGAAATGGATCACCATTATGTGATCCATACACAGAAACATTAAGAGAAGTACTCCCAGCATTAAAGAGGGAAAGCGAAACTGCAGATCTACACAGAGGAATAAAAACCACCAAAATGAGCATTACATATATAAATATGTATTTTTTATCACTTGGATAAATTTCAAGATAGTTGCTTAAGTTATCCTTTGGTTTAAAAAAAGTTATGAAGATGTACTGTAGGTTTAAAACAAATACGTAACTACCACATTGTGTGCCATATAAGTATATAATTATTATTTGTTAATTCTTAAAGAAAGAACACATCCCACAGCAATACCATAAAAGCTAAAAGAAAAGAATTAAATGGTTATATATAATATCCATGTACAAAACATGTGTGGTGAAATACACTTAAAGGTATACAGGAAGTTAAGGATGTCTAGTATAAACCCAAGAATAAACACTCAAAAGTAACAGATCACTGCTATCAATTAAAAAAATAAAAGTGCATCATTAAAAAAACAAAAACAAACAAACAAAAAAGAATGAGAAATAAAAACACTCAACCCAAAAAAGGCTGAAGGGAAAAGGGGCTGGAGATACGGCTCAGTCAGCCCAGCACTTGTGTGGCAAGCTTGAGGACCTGACTTTGAGTTCCAAGAACCCATGTAGAAAGTTGTGCATAGTAGAGCACAACCATAACCCCTTGATGCAAGATGGAAACTTGCTGGCCAATGAGGACTGGCACCCAGAATTGACCCCTGACCTCCATGTGTGCACTATGCACATGCACACCAGCAACCATAAGCACATGAATGTGCTCGCATGTGCACATACACACACACACACACGCACACACACACATACACATGCACATGCACATACACGAATACAAATGTACACAAATACACACATACACAAATACACGCATGCACGCACACACACACAGGAAAACAGAATATCTTTTAAAAGAGGAAAAGGGAATGAAGAATAGTTGTGGGAAAATGAGGATCTGACTGAACTTCTAAGTAGCTCTACTGTGTGCTGCCTGCAAGAAATAAATGTAATTTAGAATGAAGGACAAAAACAGGTTAAAATTAAAATGGATTTGTGTATGGGGTGGGGGTGCGTGTCTGTCACCCCAGAACTTGGGATATGGATGCAGGAGGATCAAGATCAAAGTCATCCTCGGTCTCTTACCAGTTTGAGGCCCATCTGAACTACATGAAACTCTGCCTCAAAAATCAAAACAAAACCAAAAAAAATCTAATGTTTTAAAGTAAGTCTTTGTAGATAATGTAAAGCTAGGTTTTCTCAGTCTCTTCTGCTGGAATGGCGTATCCTGGACTGGGGACAGGTTGTCTGGAGCAATCATGACTAAAGCAGAGCCTCCAATGTTATCATTTAAATAAGTCTTTCTTACACTGCTCTAAACAGCTGAGTTTCCTCAGAGTCGTCATGGAGACCATGGAGTTCAAAACAGCAGGGCTGCCAAGATGACAATCCAGCCAATTGTTGATTGGCAGGCAGCTCCCTGTTCAAGACAACAGGACACAAAAGAAGAATCTGTCAGCTGTCAAACAGCTGACTGGTTTCTATACAAGCAGACCAGACTCTGCTTCTTGGAAAGTTCCAGGTAGATGAGAAAGCCTGGCTCAAAATCCAAGGTGCTTGAAGAATGATAACTGAGGTTTTCCTCTGGCCTCTACATGTACATAAATGCACCTGCACATAGACAAAAATGTGTATACACGCACATGCAAAATATAAAATAAACATCCTCAATAAATTTAACAGTACTTGATCACTAGCCAATTACTCTTTATATATTCTGGGTCCAGTGACTGGAAGCAATAATATTTATGCATTGACCTTTTACATCATGTGTTAAAACGCAGGCTTGCCCTTTAATACTGTGGTCACTCTTAAGAGGTCAGCTCTCACAGCCTCAAGAGATCAGACCTCATCCCTCTGCAGTTCTCTCCCTAGGATGGAGTTAAGAATCTGCCTGTGCTGTGGCCCAGCAGTAGCTCCTAACTCAGGTTCCTAGCCAGCACCTAACTTTTCCACCAAATAGAACCTGAGGATCAAATTCAGATCGTCAGGCTTGGCAGCACGTGCTTTCACCCACTGAGCCACACTACTGGTCCCTAAATTTATGTTTCTAATTGTTTGTTTTATACTTTTGCATCTTTGAGAGGGTCTTGGTGGAAAAGAGAGACTATCCCCTCCAAAAGCTAGATAGTTCCTGGAAAGACTAAACTGATTGGAGAATCTGCCTTTGCTCTAAAACCAACTCCAATCACCTGCCTCCTTTGTCTAGTTCTCTCTTGTCAACCAGTATTTCCCTTACCTTACACCAACTAAGGGGCAGAAACCAGACAACTAGAACAACTTGTCTGCCCCAAAGCCTGACAACCCAGTCTTTTTACCCTACCCTACATGGTCTTCCCATAAAAACTTCAGAAAAAAAAAAAACAAAAAACTATGCTTTCCCATTACTCCTGTCAGTGTCCCAACTGACCGTGAGCCTCCTCACCTCTGTGTCCCTGCATGGTATGCCATACCTGTGAGCTCCAGGGGGACTATAACACGGAGCCCTTCCACCAATGACATTGACCTTTCTGAGTTATCACTCAGTCACCCCTATTAATTAAGAGCCAGGCACAAATCTATCTTCAAAAGATCCTCATAAGAACATAAAAAGAATGATCACAGGGGCTGGGAGAGATGGCGCCACAGCTGCTCTTCCAGAAGACCCTAGTTTGGTTTCCAGCTGGCACATGGCAGCTCACAACTGTCTGTGACTTCAGTTCAGTGAATATGATGCCCTCTTCTGGACCTTATGAGTGCTGCACTCATGTGGTACACATACCTTCATACAGGCAGACATGCAAATATAGTTCAAATTAAATCTTAAGAAAAAAATACAGAGTGATCACAAACAAGCAAAGAAAAATTATTTGAAAGGCATGCACCTGAAAAATGTTGCTTCTGGATGATTAGTGTGCTTAGAACTCTCCAAACTCAACAATAAAAAAATATAATAAAATAAAATAGAAATAACTGTACAGAATGATGAGCAAGACATTTGAACAGTCACTTAACTGATGAAGATGTGTGAAGAACAAAAGAAATGGAAAAAGCTCAGTCCCAGGAGTGATTTGGGTAATACACATACAAACCACAAAAGGACAACATGATGCAAACACTAGAATAGTGGAAACAACAGAGACTAACTGTTCCACATGCTGTTGAAGATCTGGAAGATCCCGAACTTTTCCCACTCCTCACAGGATTTTGAAATACTTTGGTAAACACTATAGTGGTCTCTTGAGAAGTTAAACATAACTTATCAAGTGGCCTAGCTAGTCTAAGAATATTATCATAAAATATAAAAAGTCATGCCCATACAAAAACATGTGATCAAATACAGAAGCTATCTTCATCATTGCTCAAAGCTGAAAATTACGCAGGTGCACTGCAATAGCTAAGTAGATGAATTACAGCATAGCAGTATCATGTAATGTATATAGCTACCAAAAGGAATGACTGAGCTGGGGGATAGCTCAAAGGATAAAGTGCTTGCTGCACAAGTGTGAAGACCAAAACTTAGAACCCCAGAACCCATGGAAAAACTGGGCATCTATAATGGCCTGCACACTGTAATCCCAGTGCTTGGGAGGTAGAGACAGAGAATTCCCCAGGGCAAGCTGACTACCTAGATGAGTCACAATCAGAATGCTCTGCATTCAGTAAAAGCCCTTTTCTCAGTAAGTACAGTGGAGAGCAATCAAGGAAGATGCCTGACATCAATTTCTGGCTGATGTCCATGTATATGAGCACCCACACACACCTATCTGCCCATACCCATGTAAATACACAAAATAACAAATACGTATGCATGGTGCATTATCATATATATACATGCACAGGCCCATGGAGGAATAAACTACGTGGATAAATTTTAAAAAATGTATGCTGAGCAAAAGAAGGCAGATAATGTTATAAAACTTAGAGGCACTGGATTCAATTAAAAATTGAAAAACAAAAATAGTTGCAGCCAAGGGGCAAGTAGGCGTGGCCTTAGGTTTGCTGTAGACCATTCACACTGCTCTTCTCACATCTGAGCTGTCCTCTTCCTTTACTGTCTCCCTGGTCTCTGTGAAGACTTGAGCAACCTGTCTTTGTCTTCTCTCTGTAATCTTCCCTTTGTGAGAGGAACTCCTACCTTCCCAGCAAACATAAGATTTTTAACTTGGCTCTCCTTAATTTAAAAATAATATTTTCTCTATTAACCACTGACAGAAAAACAAAGCAGTGTGGTTACTTTGGAAGATAGGTCATCAGCTTCTTGATGTAATGTATCATTATTTTACACTTGAATGTAAACACAAGGGATCTAAAAACTCAGCCTCACACAGAGAACTGCAAAGGAATGTTAGTAGCAGTTCTACTCATCATCATCCCAAACTGGAAGTAAGAAAGATGCACCTCAAAAGTGCTGCACAAACTGTGCAGTTCTATCTGTACAGAGATTTTGTTTGTTTGTTTGTTTTACGAAGAACTATAAAGCTGTGGAGGGAGAAATCCACGGAGGAACCTCAAAGTGCATTGATAAGTGAAAGAAGCGAATCTGAAAAGACTCTTGTGACCGCACAATTCCAACTACATGACAGTGTAGGGCTGGAAATGCAGTTAAAATCCTGTATTGTTCTTACAAAGGACCAGAGTTCACTTCTCAGCACCCAAGCCAAGGAGTTCACAACTAACTGTAACTCCAGCTCGGGTGGATATAGTGCCCTCTGATGGCTGCTAGGGGTACTGCAATCATTCAAACACAAACCCACACCCCAACACACAACAAATACACATAATTTAAAATAAAAATAAACAAATAAAAATGTCAAATACTAACCATAGGACACTGAAGAAAAGATAAAACACAAAGGTGGTTTAAAAATAATCATGTGGTTACTTCAAAAGGTTCAGGGGAAAGAGGGAAGGCTGAATAGGAAGGGGAAAAAGGTTATTGGGGTTTTTTTTGTTTTGTTTTGTTTTTTAGGGTGGCAAAAATATTCTATCTGATTCTACAATGGTAAATAAAGAATACTATTCGTCAAAAACACAAACAAGTTTACAACACAAACACAGAAACTTCATGTGTGCAGATTTGTTGAATTTGAACCAGCAAGATGGCATTTGCCTTTATAAGCCTTACAACCTGAGTTTAATCCCTGGAACCCACAAGGTGGAAGGAGAGAACCAACTCCCACAAGCTGTCCTCTGACCACAGCACCACCAGTAAAAGGGTGGGTGTGACAACCTACAGAACATAGAAACACAGACTCTACGATCAAAGGCAAAAATTAAGTGTGTAACCGATGGACTGCAGTAGATCGAGTTTCCTGTGGGGCATAGATGACCCATTTTGCTAGCACTGTGCATGCTTGGCAGAATTGGAGAAGTAAATACGTGGATCTCAGATAACAGGGCTGAGTTCTCACTATTGGATGGAAGGTAACAGATAAGCAGAGGGAGTCAACCAGGGTGAGCCATCTGGAAAGGAAGGCAAGTTAGACCCCAGGTGGAGTGATGCTGATACCTCACTAGCGATACAGGCAAGTGTGTGTGTTGCCTGGCAACTTCCATTACAAGGCTGAGTCCAAAGCCGTGCTGTATCTTATAAAGGCAGAGAATTCTGGACTACTTCTTGCCCCTTAAACATTCCCCAACACCTTCATTTGCGCTGGGAGACATTATTGGAGATAAGTTCGATGAGCTTTTAAAAATATCCTGTTTCGTTGTGTTTTGCTTTGCTTTGTTGAGACAGGATCTTTCTACAGAGATCTGGCTGTCTGGACTCATTCTGTAGACCATGCTGGCCTCGAACTCACAGAGACTCACTTGCCTCTGCCTCCCCAGTGATGGGATTAAAGAGGTGTGTCATCACACCAAGCCTTAAAATATTCATTTTAATAAACACTGCTGATCCTCCCAATTTCACAAGATCACTTTTGACAGGTGCTGAATTTTCTTGTGAGCATAGATGTCCTTCCAAAAGGAAGAGCTAAGTGGGTTAAAATTTGTTCACAGTAAGTGCTTTAAAAACGAGCAAACAGAACAGAGGACATTTTAACTTGGCTCAAAATCAAAGAAATTGATTGACTGATGCTCTTATCTCTTTTTTTTTTTTTTTTAAGTTTCATTATATAACAAGGGAAAAATCATCTCAAATTTTCCTGGCCCTCACCCTTCCTGCTTCTCTGTGCTTTCTTTATAGTTAAGCAAAGACACTCAAAAAATTGGCTCTTAAAAATGTCTTTAGAGCAAGAGTCTGGCTGTGATGTGGGTAGTGTGTCTTGCTTCCTGCTTTGCTCAAGAGCTTTCCAGATATTAAAACTCAGATTTCTCATAAACGGACATTGTCATAATCATTTGCTTTGTTTTGCTTGATTGGAACCAATTGTAATAATTCCCAATCTCCCGTTAAATCTAACCTTTTTCCAGAGTCTCCCTCATCCTCTCTTTCCCACGTGTCCGCAATGTAACATGAGAATTGTGTTTTTCCCACGGTCTTGCATCAGTTGAAGTCTTATTTTATCCATTGTATTCCTTATTTTCTCAAACACACCTTCCAACTCATCTGAGTTAAATGTGTGTCTTCTGCTCTTCTTTTTTTCTTCTCCCTTAACTCTCTTTTACTATTCTTTCTCCCCTCCCTACCTCTCCCCTTCTCTCTCTCTTATACACACATGTACACATATGTACACCTTCATACCCCAATAATAATTACATTCCCAGACTAGAAGTTTCCATGCTTTCTAGAGATAAGTAGTGCTTATTGCTTATCCTCCAAGCCTTACAAAAGTTTCACTTTTTCCAAAAACACTCTCTAATCTACAAGATAATCTGCTCTAGGAAAGAGCAGAGTTGCTTCTCCGGGGCCTCTGCCTAATGGAGCTCAGTGTTTTCATCAGTCTGGACCTTCTGGGATATTCTACTTCTCCCATGCAATGCAGTGTGTAGAATGTCTTATTATCCACTACCTCAGCAATGGATTTAAGGACAGAAATACTATATCATAGCTATATAATCTTTGCCTCCCTGCTCCAATTTAGAGGGGAGGGATGGTTGAGAAAAAAAAAGAAAAAGATGAGAAAGCAGTCAAAAGCCTGGATGTCAATCTCAACAGCCTTCAGTTTACATTGGAACCTGATATGATGACCAGGAGCTAATCTGATGACCTAATATGATCACCAAGGCTCCATGGCCAATGTGCTTAAATGTATAAAAGCTGTTAATCACACTAACAAACTGTTCAAAATAGTCCTTCCTCTTACCTTGATGAATGTAATCCCATACCTATCCATTGAAAACTATAAGTAAAACTAGGATTTGACATTACTGAATGTCAACAGTAACTACATATAACTATTGTTGCCATTATCCTGTTTTCTGGAACTAGGCTAGCAATGTTTATGTCTGTAACAAACTCCTGTGTCATTTATAATTATGACTTATTTACTCTACAAGCTTCATATTCCTTGCCTTCATTTTAGCAAAATCACTATTGCAATAATCGAAATCTTTGAGTTTTCTTTTTTAGTCTATTGACAAGAGATTGTATTTTTAAAATGAGAAATAAAAATGCAACAAAGTTTTAAAAAATTATAATGTAGGGCCTGAAGAGATAGCTCAACAGTTGAGAGCCCTTGCTGCTCTTGCAGAGGACCCAGGTTTGTCTCCAAGCACCCACATGATGGCCTACACCCACCTATAACTCCAGTTTCAGGGACTTCAGTGACTTCTTTTGGTCCCACTGGAATAGCATGCCCATGGTACACATATATACATGAAGATAAAACACTTACATATGTAAAAATATACTATAAAAATTATACTGTGGTTTCATCAAAAATATAAATTTCAAAACCAAAATATTTATTTCTATATGATTCAAAAATCATTCCTTCCAAAATGCTTTAGAAATTTAAATGTCAAAAATTTTAGTTATAATTTTAATTACCAAAGTTTAAATCAAATTGATTTAGGGAAAGCTAAATTTTATTTAACTTTTCCTTCAATTACATACGACTAAGCACTGAATACAAACAAAGATTATTTCCAAACCAATGACCATGCAGTTGTTAGTGAAGAGCTGGCATCGTATTCAGTGATATTCCATCCAGACCCACACACATGTAAATTAAAAAGCATTCCTCTTTCAAATTGCAAAATGTTCTTCAGCTGCCATGAGCAACTGCTGCAAATATTACACTAATCTGTGAAGACTCCAGAACCACAATTTAAAATAAAAAAAATCAAGAGGTGGATAATAGGTATTACTGGGTTGACAAAGTAAAGATGTTTTCGACAGTTACATAAATACCGCCACCACTGACAACCTTCCTGCTTGCCCAGGCAATGTCTTCATGACATTACCCTCAAATGTCCACAACATTTAAAAGCTATTCTCTCACATTCTGGGACTCAAGATAGGTATTATAAAAGGATAATTCCCGAGAACTAGAATAGAAGAACACAGACTTAAGTCACATCTCATGCCCAGCACTGGGCACAAAACCTCAAGAATAGAGGTATCTATGTGTTCTTTGACTAATGTATTTTTCATGTGTTTGAATAGCATACCCAGGACTGAATGATATTTTATGGCTGATATCCACAAAAATTAAGAATAAAAGTAGTACATGACAGATGATATTATAAAAAGAAAAATATTTAGAATTAGGAAATCTTTATACAACATGATGACTGTCAGTAACATTTTATATTCCTACAAACTGCTAGTATAATAGATTTGTGTATTCCCATCATTTAAAATAAAGATAATAAGTGTGTCAGATAATGTATGTGCAATTATCTCAATTCAGCCACTCTATAATATATTCATATTTCAATGCAATGTGCTTATATATAACAGATATGTATAGTTATAACTATTAAAAAATGTAAAATGAATAAAAAGGATTTTGGTATCAAAAAAAGAGATTTCAAAAATACAATCTGGAGGCAGAGGCAGACAGATCTCTGTGAGTTTGAGGCCAGCCTAATCTACATAGTGAGTTCTATGCCATCCAAAGATACATAATGAGACCCTCAAAAAAAGTTTTGTAATATGGTAATATAATCTTTAAATTCAAAAAATACATTGGAAAATAGCACTGAAGACTATATAGGAAAGTAGAAGAGAAAGAGAAAGGAAAATGTATGAAGTAAATAAACAAATTAGAATAGCCATCTAGGATTTATGTAACCTACGGATAATAGTTGTGGAGGGTAAGGAACCTGAAAAACACAATTATAATAACAATAGTATTAAGTTCAAGAAGTGAAAATGTAGCTTCTTACTAGAAAGATCCACTATACAAGCAAAGCAACGATGAGAAAATATCTTATACAAATGTTCATCACACAACAAAGCCTGAAAGTATGAAAAGAGTAAAAAAGTACTAATAATAATAATGTTCATTTAAAAACTGTGCACCAATGTCATTAAAACGACAGTGACATTCTTAACAATACTGACATCTAGAAAATATTATAGCAAACTCATCAAAATCTGGAGAAAAATGTATCCCAATCATGGATTCTATACCTAGCTAAACTATCAGCCAAAAGTGTGGAGAAACTAAGATTATAGATATCCATCATGCCTCCAGAATCTTCCCAGTTACCTTTCCTAGGAAGTACAGAACAGTTAATCAGGAAGGAATAAGCTATGATATTTGGACAAGAGTGAGAAATCCACAAAATGAGAATGAATTCCCAGGGTAGCAATGCTAGTTAGGAAAATCTGTCTAGCCTGTGACAGATGAAGGATATTGCTAAAGGTGAGCATCAATAAGAAAATAGTGATAGGAGACCTGAGTTATATAAACAGATCATAGATTTTTCATTATGTTCCAGGTAAAAGTGTATCAGGCTTAGTCACAGTTGAAAAAAAAAAAAAGTTAGTAGAGGAGAAATACCAGGAAGAAAGGTTGAAGTTTAGCAGTTAAGAAATGTAGTGCTCTTATAGAAAACCTGATATGGATTCCTAGCATACACAGCAGGCAGCTCACAATTACCCGAACTCTGGCTTCAGGAAATCTGACTCCTCCTTCTGTGAACGCTGCACTCACATACATGTGTACACACACACACACACACACATACTCCTACACATAATTTAAAATAAGAATGAATTTTTTTTAAAATATTGGCAAAGAACCACTGGTTTTCTTGTTGCGCCCCTTATATCAGGACTGACTTTTAAAACACTGCACATGTCTGACTTTGATGAAATTCAACTTCAAAGTAAGCTGAGAGGGAAGGAGTGTTGGGGAGTATTTGTGATAGACCGTAGAAAGGGAGTGTGAATTGACCAAGAATGAAATAAAAAGTCACTTATCGGCATTAAAACATTGAATTTTAGATTCAGGGTCAAGATTTTAAAGACCATACAGTGTGAGTACATTTTCTTTCAACAGCATTTATTCAACCACAGATACATGTGCTAAACAAGCGAAGAGTCGGATGTCATCATGACCGTAGTTTGGCCAAGTGAAGATGCTCAAGTGAATGAATAGAAAGAGCCTATACAAGGATTGTGGTCAGTGTGTAGGAACTTACGACAGGTGATGAAGAAATTGAGATAGCACAAGGGTGATGGGCAGGGAAAGAGTTTAGGACCAATGAATTCCAGGTCTTGATTGTTGGGTTACGTGATGATTGAAACAGAAGAGGAGAGACAGGCATGAGGCCGAGATTGTGGTAGCCCCTGGTGACACCAAGGCTGCACGTGTAACCAGAAGAGTGAGTGAGACAACACTGGTGGAGAGTTCAAGGAAGTGGGGGTCTGTGGGCTGCCATGGAGCTAAGAGTGGGTCAGAGCTGGCTCGGAACCCCACCTCACCCCAGGAGGAGAGAACAGTGGGTGTTCAGCTGCTCCTTACTTTTGGCCCTGGAGAGATCCCAGCTAAATATTAAATATTGCCTGTTTCCCAGAAGCAAAAGGAAGGTGGCCTGGCTGGTGCTTATCTGCGCTGTAGCTGGGAACCTGGGGATGGGTCCATTCACTGATAGGGTGCCTTCCTCTTTGTCCCTGAAACCAGGTGGCCTGGTACCCACATGCAAATAAGACTCCCCTACCCTGAGTACAGGGAGCCCGTCTCCTCTTGGGGAGATAAAGGGAGGAGATTGCTACATTAAAGAGAACACTGCTTCCATCAGAAGGTCTCCCGGGACTCAGAAAACCCATGTCCACCCTCCCAAGTGCTGCCCCGCTGCTCTTTCCTCGTGGGTTTCTTACTCCTGGCCAGGGCGGGAAACAGCCAGCTGCGGGCTGGAACAGAACAGCAGCACTCGGGGGTGGGGGCAAACCAACAGGGAACAAGACTCACTTGGAGGATGAAATGATCTCAGGGAATAAAAACGAGAAACTGAGGAGTCAGCTGTTGATACCCACAGTGGGGATGTCATTCTCACAATTCAGGTCTGTGGCCTTTAGGCTCCTGAGGTTATGAATTCAGGATGGTAGCCGATGTCTTGCACTCACTCCCTGTGCGCATGTTAAGGGCAGGGTAGTGCATACGTTACACATCCCAGCAAATGATAATGTCAACATTGTCTTTGGCTTAGAGGCTCTCTGATTATTTTAAGTCATTTTTTGCATATATTAAACATTTATTTTACAAATAATTTTTTACAAAATTATGTATATACTGTGGCTCTCTACCTTACAGCCTCTTGTTCACTGATGTGGATTTTTATAGGATTCTTCTATGTCAACTCCATCCTATGCTCATATGCTCAAGTCTACACACACAGTCCCATTATCAGTATATACAAGCTACATGCCATGCCCTGATGTTCATATTCATCCAGACTCAGCCTGCTCATTCACCCTTCATCCTTAACTCTCTATCCATGGACTCCATAACTGAGATCCTGTCATTCGAGATCTCCTTTCTAGAACACCATCCTGCAGTCTTTCGGTACTCTTCACGTGGTTTTCTGATTAGGCCCTACATCACAGCTTTGCCCTATTTTGGCTTAGACTCAGTTTAAGATAGCATAGACTCATTTGTCCAACTTAAAAGATTCAGCCTGGCTATGTGGAGGACCGTGCCACTCGGCACGAGTCGTAGTCAGAGGATGCGCACACTACCCTCTAGATACTTGTCCCTTCTTCACACCTCGCCACATAATGGATGAATGTCAAAGATGAATTGATATATAGACTTCCACCACACTTTTCCTCCTGGACATAAAGACGAAGATGAAGCTAAACTTGGAAGGTGAATGGGAAATAAAAGCGAAGGTGAAGAGATGATGGTGAAGATGATGGTGAAGGCGAAGAGATGATGATGATTGAGGGCATGGTGAAGATGAAGACGATAGTCAAGGTCAAGGCCATGATGAAGGTAAAGATGGAGTTTCTAAAGCTTTTGCCCCTCACCCTGGGAAATAAATCCATGCTCATATTTCTAAGCCAAGATAGCATATTGCTCTTCATCTTACAATGCATAACAAGCACCCAGTATGTGCCTGGCACTTCGGCTGTGAAGGATGGGGTTATAAAAATAACCAGGACACAGACTTCTATGAATCTTTTAAATGCAGATTACAAGTGAGCTTTGGAGCAAGCTTCCCATGCTTCTGAAATTCAAGGCTCTATCTTCTACAACAAAGAATAATTCCTTGCTCCATACTCTGCTTGATGAAAATATCTGTTTGATAAAAAATCTAATCCAATCAAAATTTTACCACCAATTGTCTCAAGACCTGGAAACAATTTTACAATTAACCAGAAAATTGATACGACCTAAAATTAAAGTTTAGGCAACTATGTAAATTCTGAATTTATAATGTTATGATGGTTATTTCAAAAGTATTCAAAGAGATTTCCTCCAGAAGACTGAGAGTTGATCAATCAATGTGCTGTTTTTAAATCACTTGTTGATTATTTTCTAACTTTTTCTGTTTATGTCTTACTTCTAAAACTAGGACAAAAATTGTCTCTTGTGCTTTTCCTCATTTGGGTACAACGCCATGCTGGATATACAGGTTACATTTAGTTATGTGTTCGTTATGTGCTAGAATTTCTTTGGTTTGAGTTTTGCACAAAAACCTGCTTTAAGAAAAGACTAATGGCTAGGTGATGATGGCTCATGCCATTAATTCCAGCACTCAGGAGGCAGAGGCAGGTGAATCTCTGAATTTGAGGCCAACCTGGTCTACAGAGTGACTTCCAGGACAGCCAGAGTTACAACAGAGAAACTCTGTCTTGAAAAAACAAGCAAACAAACAAACAAAAGAAGAATAACGAATACTCCTGTACATATATCCAAAGGGTTCTGCTTAGTCACTTTTCTATTGCTGTGAAGAGACATTATGAACAAGACAGTTTATAAAAGAAAGTGTTTAATGGGGGCTTACAATTTCAGAGAGTGGATCCATGACCACCACAGCAGTAGGCAGAATGATACTGGGGCAGTAGCTGAGAATTCACATCTTGAGACAACTACAGGTAGAAAGAAGGAAAGAACTAACTGGGAATGGCTTGCGCTTTTGAAACCCCAAATCTCACGCCCAGTGACACACCTCCTCCAACAAGGCCACACCTTCTAATCCTTCCCAAACAGTTCCTCCAACTGCAGACCACGTATTCAAACATATGAGCCTATGGAAGTCATTCTCATCCAAACCGCCCCAAGCTCTATATCCCGCCTCAGAATATGTGCATAACCATGTCTCTTTCTGCCGTAATCACAACAAGGAAACAGAACATCCAAGATGTCCATCAACAGCTGGATGGGTAATGGAACTACGGTAAATGTACAATGAAATTATATTCAACCATAAAGAAGATGGATAGAAATGGAAAATAGTACATCAAGTGAGGTAACCCAGGCTCTGAAAGATAAGACTGCTGTTCTCTCTTATGTCTGAATCCTGGCTTCTAATTTTTGTATATGTATATTTATGTGGAAGTGAGTGTAGGGAGAGATGGAAACTAGAAAAGGGCCCATGAGAGAGGAAAAGAGGCTTCACAGGAGGGAGTGTGGAAGCATAGTACAACATATGAGATATGGGAATGGAAGGGGGATACTAGTGGTTAAAAGGCCCAGGTGGGGAGGGACAGTCGGAGACAGGATGAAAAATAAACCGAATCTAACTACAAATGAAAATATCATGTGGAAACCTGTGTGACTTTTCTGTGTAAAGGAAGGAAGAAAGAAAGCCCTAACAGGGACATAGAGGCCTATAATCTCAGCACCTAAAGGATGAAAGACAGGATCAAGAATTTAAGGTCATCCTCAGCTACATGGTGAGTTTGAGACCCACCTAGGCTACATGAGGCCCTGTCTCAAGAAAACACACACACACACACACACACACACACACACACACATGCATTACTGAACTGTAATTATGTAAGGAAACATTGTTACTCTTGGGAAGTGCACCTGACATGTGCAGGAAAGAAAGGCACTCCAATATACTCTGCAAAGTTCAAAAAGTGAGGGCCAGGTGAGAAGAGACAGAGAAATAATAAAACAAATAAGCAAACGATGTCAAAGTAGTTAATATCATATAACAGTGACAGAAAGAGGTTGCCAGGGAGCTGAAGGGAGGAGGAAGCAGAGATCCATTGATCGATCGATCGGTCCAGTTTCTATTTTCCAAAAATGGAGATTTTTGAAGATGGATGGTAGTGAGACACCACTAATGCATTTAATACTACTGAACTATGCACTTAAACACAATTAAGATGGTTAATTTTATGTTGTGTGTATTTACCATGATTATACAATATCACACAATATTACACAATATTACACAATATCAATGGGTATTTTTTTTTAATTGGGTGGAAAACCAAACTAGGGGGAATAGTCTCTAGCTGGTGAAGCTACTAAAGAGAAGTCTTGTATTCTTTGTGCCAAATTTGCTGGAATCTTGAAATTATGTCAGTTATTAAAAAAAAATCAGTGTGTACAAAGAAATATACCTAACACAGAGTGTCAGAAGTCTATTCTGCATGTGCCAGAAATCAGGAGAGAGCTACAGGGATCAGTTGAGGTGCTCAGCTGCTATGCTTCAGCAGGGAAAGAGCCTGGATGGTAGACAGTTCACACTTTGGCTTTGCTGGGCTCTTTGACAATTGCCAAGGAGATACTCAGGAGCTCTGGGAAAATCCCAGTGCACGTGTTTGAGCACTGTCTAGAGCTGCTTCTGGAAGCCCTGCCCTGCAACAGGTCCACCCTTGAGACTCTGTCCAATGGAAAAGGAAGTCGGTTGAACAATAAGTTATAATTACAAGGGAGACTAGATGGCTGAGACTCTGGGAACTGCTGACACCTCTCCTCTTCTAGGAGCAAGACAAAGTTAACTCTTAAAACTACGAGATGCTCCTGCAGCCCCAGATACTGCAATTCTAGCTTCGATGAGTCCGCTCCAGGACCAAAATCTATTGGCTTCTTTGTGTAGAAGGAAGTTCACAACTCAGAGACCAGTATCTGGACACATTAGAGTATCTCTGTAGCCCTCTGGCTTCCTCTTAGGGCAGGCTAGTTCTCCTTGGTCCTCATGCAGTGACCTGAGGAAGCCCAAGGCAGACTCACAACTTTCAAATTCACTAGAAACCTGCAAAAAATTAATTCATGAGTTTCAAGGCAATGCACAGATGCTGAGAGAAAGCTCGGAACTCCTGGTCACAATTGAAACAGAGTCAAGCCAGGAAGTCATTCAAATGCCAGGGCCATTTCCTCCACCTCCCCCACACCACTGCCCTGGAAGTCAATTCTCACAGTGCTCAGTGAGTCAGGCTTAAGCACTTTGATTAAGGCTCAGCTGATGTCATTCACCAGAGCAGGGGCACGCCCACTGCATCATAGGAAGAGACATTGACAGAGGCCCATCTACCCTCCAGGCCTCTGGGGAGCCTGACATTTCCAGGACGTGGAAAACAAACTTCCTCTTAAGAGGATTATGCTTTCAGTGTGGGAAAAAAGAAGAGGGGGGAGGATTGGAGAAGGTCAATACGTGTTCAGCCTTGGCTGGGAGCCACAACCAGGGAAGTTTCTGTTCTTGCAGAAAAGGTAAGCGAATCATAGTGTCCTGCAGGTCAACAGCAGATCTTAGTCACTGCACGTACTCAAAGGACCTTGACCCAACAGAGCCCATAGGGCAAAATGGCCTAATTCCCTCCCAGTTCTGCTGCTATATTGAGCATGTGTCTAAGGAGAGGTACCTAATGCTTGCTATCGGAGTCCAGTATCCAATAGGATTCAAGACAGATGATTTTCCACAATCCTCTGGCACTCACTGTGCATGAACTATTGTCCTAATTTCATTTCTGCTGCTGTGAATATGCTGACAAAGTGCAACTTAGGGGAGGAAATGGTCTATCTGAGCTCACAGTTCCAGGGCAGCACCCACCACAACAAAGAAGTCGTGGCAGCAGGAGCTTCAGTCACGTCACACCCACAGCCAAGAGCAGAAAGAATGAACGCATGCATGCTCGCTACTTGGCTCATCTTTCCACTCTATGAACTCCAAGACCCAAACTCAGAGGATGGCGCTGCCCACGGTGGGCTGGGTCTTCACACACCAGCTAATGAATTCAAGGCAGTCCCACGTAGACCAGCCACAGGCCAACCTAATCTAGACAATCCCTCACTGTGACTCTCTTCTCAGGTGACTCTAGATTGGGTAAGGTTGACAATTAAAACAAACCGTCCCATTCCCTTATCCGAACCTGACCATTTTACCAGGTAGTGATGTTGGAAGTCTTATTTTATATATAATTGAGGGCTATGGCACACTGAAAGACTAAGCGATTAATCCAGAAACATGTTTCAAGCAAGTGGTGGGGGTCGAGGTTTTAATCCAGACAATGCAGACAGATGTTGTCTAATCAAACTTTATGCAAAGATTGTGATTTTTGTTTATGTGCATTGTACATAGGGCAGCCATTAGCTGGTCTGCGAGATAAGTATTTGAGATGCAGTTCATGTGCAACCAAAAGTCTAGATTTTGAAGTTTTATTCCATCTTCACTAGGTTAAATATAAAGCCTTACCTATTGCTAGCAGCTCTTCTATTGGACATCACAGAAGACCAACTCAGAACAAAAATAGCAATACTTAACCATGTGCCATGTGGTGAATGGCAGGATGGTAGGACAGCCATTGCCTTTTTAATTAATAGGAAATCAAATTATAATAAATATTAATGTCCTCCTTGAAAGCAGGGAAGAACAGTTACTGGGAGCAGCAAGCCCATCCATACTGTCCTCCGAGCGCTGGAGGCCTTGCCTTCTGAATGATGGAGACATGCGTGTCTCCTCCTGGCTACCTCTACCTGCCATCCTGCCTTCATCCAGCCCGCAGAAGTCTCTTCACAATTCCACCTTCAGTCTGGTTCCCAGGTCAGCAACTCCCCAAAGAGCAGCTACCCTCCAAGTAGCCTGGATGTTTCTCTGTCTGAAAGAAATCATGTCCAACATCTAAAGATGATCTCAAGAAAGATCCATCTCTAACCAACCTTCCCTCTGATAGCTCACACTGTATATGAGAAAAGCTCTGGGTCTAAGTTTAGCAAGGCTAATACAAGACCATGCCCAAGCTAAGGCAGGAAGGACTGTAAGGAAGAAAAATGGGACAATGAATGTGGAGTGGATGATCAATTAGGATGTGATGCTTCATCTTCATTGCCAGCTTGAACCAATTTAGAGTCACGAGACTGTTGGTGAGGAAAAGCTCTGACTGTGTCTTAATGTGGTTGCTATGATGAAAGACCCTGGCTAAAGCAACTTAAGAGAGAAAGGGTTGAACTGGCTCACAGTTCTAGGGTGCAGTCCACCACAGCAGGGAAGCCAGTGTGGCAGAGGAATGAAGCAACAGATCCCACTGCACTCAGGAGGCAGGGAGCAATGAACCTGGTGTTCCTCTCACTTCCTTCATTTTATATGGTAATTTTATGCAGAGAAGGAGAACATACACCATTTCAAAGCTGCCTAGGAGAAGGACCTGGGTTCCCTTATTCTGAGAGGTAATAAGCTTAGTTTAAGAGAGGAACCCCTGAAGCTCAGGGACCGGAAATGTCTGAATGATCAGAACAGTCTCAATGTGAGCAACATTGAAATGAAAGATTTTCCAGAAATTCAACAGTGTCTCTTTTTTCCTAATACCTTCCTTTTACAGTTAGGTAAGCTAAGGCTTGGAGAAAAGAAAGTATCCAAGTTCACACAGCAATGAGGTCATAAACAGCAGGTGCAGCAGAAGCCAGGATTCTAGTCAAGGGCCCTGTGACTCTGCTGCAGAATTTAAACATGGCTGTGTGCCCAAAGGTCTGTATTTAAAGGTTGGGTCTTGGGGTAGCGCTATTGGGAGGTGTTATGGACCTTTCAAAGGGAGAGCTTTGTGGAAGGTGCTCACATCATTGTGGGGGTGTCCTTGGCAGGGATTATACAAACTTGCCTGTCTTCTGTCTTATTTTCTGGCTTGAGAGGTGACCATTGTGATCCTTCATGCATTTCCATGATGGTATACTGCCATATGCCTCCCTCACCAGAACACCATGCTGTTGAACTTGCTTTATAAGTTAGCCACCTAAAGTGTTTTGTCATAGTAATGTGAAACTACTATTACATCCATTCTAGCACCTCTCACCAGCTTCACCTGAACACACTGTGTCTTTCCCAGTACTCCACAATGCCACACAAAACAAACGAACAAGCCCTTCTAATGACGTCTTCAGGATCAATTTCATTAAACCATTTTACTTGGCAGTTCCTTGTTAACAGCAGGCCTACACAAACTAGACTCGATGGGGTGTTCGGCGGGACCACAAAGTTGGGTGAGGAGGGAGGAGGAGAGTAAACCTGAGGAAAGCTAGAGCAGGGGAATAAATAAAAATGTATGACATTCTCAAAGAAATAATGAAAAAAAAAATAAAGCAGGCAAAAGTTAAAGCAGTTTTCTTTCAAGGCCTTGTCCTTTGCTGTTCTATCTCAGGATTTTCCAAAGGCCCAAAGGCATTCAGGGAAAAAAAAAAATACTTGTCAGCAAGATAAATGTTAGCATCCATTAAGGTGATGGAAATTAACTCCCACAACGTTTGCCGCCTCTACAGAAGAAGATGGTCAGGAGTTTGGGTTCTATTCTAAGTTTCCTGCTGGCAAACTTAGCTTTTCTGTATCTGTGTCTCCCAGCCAAGTCAATACGTTTTCCTTTCTCTCTTTCTAAACAATACATACTCTTCCTGGTAACTTTGACCCACCCAGCTCTGGTGGTGTAGACTGAAGGGGAACAGCACTCAAATACTGGGCTCCTGCCCTTGCTCTGCAGGACTAGAGAGCCTGCTGGCCACAGCCAAGTCCGAGGACCTCTGAAGGACTGAGAAGGCGGTCACTGGACAGCTGTATACATGCTGGCAAGCCTTTTCATACTCCTAGGAGGTTCCACCAGGGTGATGCTATCTCCTTGACCGTGCTGCCTGTCTCTCCATGAAAACCCCTGTCATTTGCTCTACAGGGAAGAAAGGAGCTCTGAGGGTTGGAACTGTCCTGGACGTTCATCTGGCTGTGTTGCTCCGTAAGTGAGAACTGAGGTCTAGCAATGTTGACTGCTCTGCTACATCCCCGAGCTACAGATTGATTCTATTCTATAAATCAACCACAGGTTCCAAAGGTTCTGAAAGGGCTCTTTGCTCCCTGTACACTCGGGAGCATTCCAGAAGGTTTGGTCCTGGTTTTTCTACTGATTTCTGTGCTCTGAAGCTCTGCCTACTTTGTGTCTGTCTGAAAAATCAGGATTAAAACTTTGACTGACAGGCCTCACAGAGATGTTCAGAAAATCAAGTCAAAGCATTCCAAAAAGCGCAGAGTACTGTTAGTTGATTCTTGTGACACCCTTCACACCTTGGACATATTGTTTAACGACTTCTTTTAGAGGATAATTATTTTTTTTTTACCTAAACAACAAAAAATCCCAGGAAGAAGCCGAGGCAGGAGCACTTGAGCTAAGTGTCACTAGTCATTGTTTTAGTGCTACAACCAAACACATGGCAAGAATCAACTTGAGCGTGGAGAGCAGTAGACTTCTCAGCTTTTCCTTTAAAAATAAAAATCACCCAGGCAGCTGGAAAGATGGTTCAGCAATTAAGAGAACTGGCTGCTCTTCCAGAGAACCCAAATTTTGGTTTCCAGCACCCATGTTTGTACTGCCCACAGCCACCTGTAACTCCAGTCCTAAGGGAATCTGAATACTCTGACCTCCTCAGGCACCGACATGTACACATGCAAATGCATATGTATACATAATTAAAAATAATAAAACAATTTTTTTAATTCACCAACTGGTGACATATGTAATCCTTGCACTTAAGAGGCTGAGATAGGAGAATCGTGATTGGAGGGCCAGCTGGATTATATAGCAACATCTTGTCTCAAAATAACACCATCATCAAAAACTGCCCTGCATGCAAAAGGAGCAGAGGACTGACTCCTCATTCAAGCTACTTCTTTGGAATGGTGATTGAATTGGGCAAAAACAAAGGGAAAATTATACAAGTTTGAACCTTGGCTCCAGTATTTAAAATCTATGATACTTCTCATGATACTTTCCCCTGCTTCTCTGTAAGAACTCATAAGAGTCACTATGCCAGGAGTAGGAGACTAGCCAGCTCCAAACAACGGGCAAGTGACACTCCGTGGCAGTCCTGGGCCTGCCTTCCTACACCCACCCTCCCCAGTCAGCGCCAGCCCACAGTAGTAGAACACTTGATGTTTTTTTAATAAATAAATATTTCTCTAGGCAGTTAGTAGAGCCAAAGTATGTGATCCATTTATTTGGAACCAGACTTTTATGTAGTGTTTTATTATTTTTCCCTTGTAAGATGTGTTCTCTTCCCAAGGAAGAGTGCTCATTAATTTCAACCATGGCCCTAAGGTATGCTAAAACCTTCTACTCACATGGGCTGTCACACAGTCCAGGTCAAAACAGCAGTCTCTTTCTAAGTGCAAAAACCAAAGTCAAATCTGTTTCCCTGAGAGGAATACACACAGACACACACACACACACACACACACACACACACACACACACACACCACCCAGAAGACTCTAGGAGCTAGGGTGAAGATGCTGAAACTTGGGGTTCCCTGGTGTGGTGCTTCTAAGTCTGGTGCACAAAGGACACATATTTTCCCTGCTTATAAACCATGATTTATTTTCCATGCCTATGCAACTCAGTGTTACTGTCTTTTAAGATGTGACAAATGTCTTGAAGATTCAGGTCAAGGTTGTCACTCTCACATCTTAGAAGCCCAGAGTAATGTCTTTCACAGAGTTATAGAGGCTAAAGTTTCATTCTCCACTAGACCCGGAAGTTATACATCCCATCTAAACTTCACAAGTCAAAGGCAGAGTCATTATTGATGCATCCGCACTGTCAGTTGAAGAGTTAAGGCATAAGAGGTTAAGTCTACTGTTTCAGGTCATGCAGCTGTCTCCCATGGACACACCCTCACAGCCAGACTCTCAAGCCTGCAGAAAGCAAAGACTGCCTCAGAGCTAACTATCCTGCCTCCCGGTTGAGAGAAAAACATCACCCCTTGGGTGAGATATTATCCTGCCTTCGAGCGTTTGGCTTTTCTGGGGTGGACTTTGCTAAGTTAGCTGGTGTACAGACCCGGAGGAGCTGGGTTACGCCACAGTCAGAAAAATACTTCCACAGTCTAAATGACTTATCACAACAAAGGTTTGTTTCCCCTTCTTCATTTCTGCTGGGAGTCCATTCACCAGCTCTGGTTGTATGACCCTCAACTTGCTTCCTAAACACTGCTAGGAAACACATGGACCATTTGCTGAGTGGTACAATGGTTAGCACTGGGAATATCCACCCTCAAATACCAGCCTTTCACTAAAAGCAAACATTTGTGAGCCCTAAAGTAGCCTGCGTCCTCCTGAGAGACACCCTCTAAAGACCACCAAGATGGCAGGAGATAAGATGAAGCTGCCCTCCAGGAGCTTGGTAGAAAGATCATTACTGTCAAGAATCAGGTTCCAATCCCAAATCTCCCATTGATTTACATTAACTTGGGCAAACAACTGCTTTACCAGGCTGCATTTACCAAAGGATATGATTAAGCACCTCCCCTTCAAGGTTCCTAACTGCAGATTTTATGAGTCTACAAATGAATGTTCTTTACCAAAGACTTGACCCTAAGGCGATACTGGCACCCTCCAGAGGATATGGAAACATCTCTTGGGCAAGGCTATTTATGGCACAAGTCAACTCCTGATTTTTGACTTGGTTGGTGTCTTGGGGTGGCTCCTTGCCAACTTAACAGAATGGGGTCAGCAGTCCATGGCAACTCTCAGGCCTTTGGGGATGTTAGGAGCTTTTTTGTTGGTTTTCACACCTAATAAAAAGCAATTTCCTCTTTTCAAAGGGCTTCTTTTCTGTTTTGGAAGATGAGTGGTTAGGGGATTTTGCTTGGCTTGGAGCTTTAAGATGGAAAAGACATCATGTTTTAAGGCTGAAGCTCTGGGTACAGAAAGGACAGGTAGTTTATCCAGGTCACAGAGAGCAACAAGGGCAGAAAGGAAACCACCCTCCAGGGTGGACCTCACCCCAGCAAGAAATAGCTCTTGGATAAAAATCCCTGCCACATGGTCCGTGATGAATGAATGTTAGTACTCCAAATGGATTTCACATCCCTTTGAACAAAGATGGAACGGGAACTCAGTAGAGTAGATTTTGGCCCAATCAAAGCCTAAAAGAAATGCCAGCTGGGACACAGTCTTGAGCCAACCCAGGAGATGGCTCCCCTCTGGCACATACTGAGAGCAGAATAATTTTTACCTTTTCTCAGAAATGGGATTAAAGGCAGGTGTGGGAAGTACCCCAAGAATACACTGAGCATCTCATTCTTACAAGCCAACCTTGGCTATGTCCACACTGGCACCTACACAGCTCACTCCACCCCCTACCTTGTGTTTACACCACATCTTACTGACCCCTGAAGAAAGTTTTGCACACCAAGGGAGCCAGCCTTCAACGGAAGGACAGAGCTCAGCACCAATCCATCCCCTCCAGATGAATCTCAAGCCAAGAGATTTCATTCACCTCCTTCTCGGTCACTCTCAGCAGATGCCTGCTCTCCAACAGAATGTAATGCTCATGGGTCCAGCTGACCCAATTATACCCTGGGTGTACAAACCAGATCCTAGAATTGTTACCATGGTGGTCTCTGATGAGTCAGCATTTCCTTTTTTTCCAAAGGCTGCTCCTCAGTTTGCAGTGAAGGAAATAAACTGGCATTACATCCTTCTGGGAGGTTCCAAAGAGCTGCTTCAAACAGTCAACATCTCCTTTGATCTTTACAGAAAACCTAGGGAGACAAGGACTATTGTTCTCATTTTAAGATAGGAAAACGGAAGCTCCCAAAGGTCTGAGTGACTGGCCAGGCTTAGCAAATATTCACTGGTACTGAGTCAACCAGTTTGACCTTGAACTTGGATGTTCTGGTTCCAAATCTAAATTCTGCTACTATTTCCTAGGCATTTGCATACGATCTTAGTCCATTTTGTGTTGCTATATAACAAAACGCTTGAAGCTCAGTCCTTAACAAAGCAAAGGTTATTTAACTCATAGCTCTAGAGGTCCAAGAATGTGGTGCTAACAGTAACTTTTAGTGCAGGCTTCGTGAATGACAGCATCACACTGTGGAGCTACATGTAAGAAAGAAGCCACAGACATCACATAAGGCTGATGAGATGGCTTAGTGGTTAAGTACATGCTGCACAAGCCTGCGGACCAGAGTTTAGAACACCAGAACTCATGCCAGGTGGGTATAGTGGTCCACCTATCATCCCAGTCTCAGAAAGAGAAGAAAGGGGATCCACAGAGCAAGTTGGCTGGGAAGACTAACCTCATCAACAAGCTCTGGGCTTGATTGAGAGACCCTGTCTCATTGAATAAGGTTGAAGAGATCATTCTCAAAATCAATATGGGCGTCCATGTACATGTGCAGTCACACACATGTGTATTTTTACACACATGTGCACACATACACAAATACACACAGGAAGATGGAAAATGGAAAAAGAAAAAGATCACATATGCAAAAGGAAGCAAAAGATTTGGGAGGGGCCAGGCTCACCCGGCTCACTCTTCTGTAAGAACCACTCCACTTCTGGAGACCTAACCCTACCCTGAGACTAGCATTAACCCTTTCACAACAAAAGCATGACCATATAATTTTCCACCTAGGCCCCTACCTCTTAAAAGACTACTCCCTCTCAATACCGTGAAAGCAAAGATCAAGATTCCAATACATGAAACTCTGAGGGGCGTGTGCAAACCATACTAAAGCACAGGACACAGGTTCCTAGTTGAGTATCACCAGGTTTACTTTCTCCCGATGAGAACATTAGAATCTTGAGATGTAAGTTTGCCCACAAGTTGCATAAATGGAAGCCATTATTTCTCAGGAGATGACTAAGGGGACCCCAGGTCATATCCTGCCCCAGACAAGATTGGCCTTGTGAGTGGGAGGACCAGCCTAAAGCCAGCCCTCCTCCTGGATTATCCAGACTACTAAAGGCCATACAGAGGAGAAATTTTTACTCATAGTGACCAGATATCTCACTAGTGACAAATTTCAGGAAGCTCCTGCAGGCCTTGGAAGCTAGAGAGCTGTAAGATGCCCCAGCAGCTCCTATCCCCATGAAAGACAATGATCTTAGCAGGAAGTAGCCACAGAGCTCAGATGCAGTTCCCCGGCATCCACTTCAGCAGCGGAAGGCAGGGAAGGAAAGACCCACTTGAGGGGAAATAGTCACCTCTGCTGACCAAATGCTCCTGATCTAGACTCTAGTTATCTGCAAAATGCATGGGCAGGGGCTGTAAATAATGCATCTCTTTGCCTAATACTTTGATTTCCACAGAGATGCAAATAAGCAGCATGATCTCATCTACAGCCACTACCAAGTGAAGGAGTAGTTCTCCCCACCTGAGGAATGATTATCTCCAAGGAAGAACATTCCAGAAGGGTAGATTTCCCCCTAGGGTCATGGCTGCCTTGCAGCAGACCTAGAACAAGAGTTTATCCTTTGACTTGTGATAAGATGATGAGCCCATGAAAGACTTCCTCACTAAAAGCAAAGCCTGCCAGGGCATCAGGTCCCCTGCAACCCTAGAGTCACCTCCTTAGCTATTAGTTGTGGAAGATAATGTTTAACACACTACTACTTAGAATGTTCTTTCTCCTTTCTATCTCTGTCATCCTTCTCAATTCTCATTCAACCCAAAAAGATATGAATTCAGGAAATCCATTAGCAAGATAAAAACAGGTGCTAGCAACCAAGGGAGAGAAGAACTATCGTTTCCTCATTTTTCTTGTGTTAGAACATAGTGACATGGAACATCCATGTGATTTACAAAGGATCATTTACCCTCTCCACAGTCTACTTACATCTATAAAATGAGGAAGGCATCGATTAGAACTAAGTATCAATGAGACTGCCCAGTCAGACATCTTCAGTATATATAAATATGTCCGTGGCGGTAAAAGAAAAAAGATATGGATACATTAAAAATTCACTTCTTCAAGCAGGTGAGATGACTCAGTCCACAAAGGTGACTGCCACCAAGCCTGATGACCTGAGTTCAAATTCCAGTGTACACAGAGTGGAAGGGGAGAACTGATGCCTGTGAGTTGTCCTCTGACTTCCACACGTTCACACTGGCACATGAACACACACACACACACACACACACACACACACACAAACACTAAAATAGATCAAATGTGCTATTTTTAAAAAGATGTAATTCCTGGTTTAAAAAAAAAAAAACTTTATATCCTCACTTCTCTAATCCCCATACCCAAACCATCCCCTATGGCCACTCATAATTAACATGATGCAGAACTAATGCTTAGCACCTAGAGCAGAGGTTCTCAACCTGTGGGTCCAGACCCCTTTGGGAATTGAACAATTCTTTCACAGGGGTCGCCTAAGACCATGCACATGTCAGATATTTACATTACAATTCATAATTGTAGCAAAGATGCAGTTATGAAGTAGCAATGGAAATAATTCTATGGTTGGGGGCACAACAACATGAGGAACTGCATTAAAGTATTACAGCATGAGGAAGGTAGAGAACCACTGGCCTAGATCAGCTCAGGCACCTCCTCCCACATGAGGCCACATACTTCCTGATTGTTTAGAACCTATTCAAAGGGGAAATCTGCCCAAAGCAACATCATCACCTTTGTGATCTTCATCACAGCCATGGCTCCCCCAGCAAATCAAGAAGAGACCATCCTTCTAGGAGGAAGTTCAGGGCCTACTCAGCAAGCTCGTCAGAGTAATTGCTAAACTATTAGTTTCTCTGAAACCTTAGGTCATAGAGCAATATTCACTAACCACAGAAGCTTTCTTTAAACACACCACCGCCCCCACTCAAAAACACTACACTCCTCCCTGCTTCCTGTTTTGTGTTTTGTCTTTAGCTTTTCACTGAAGGCCCCCTATGAGTCCCTAGCTGTTGTCAAACTTATTCCTAACCTACCTCCCTCAGCCCAGCCTTCCGAACTCCCACCCCTTATACCTTACCCTCCCATAGCGGTCTGCTTTCTCTGCCCTCACAGATTCTTCGAGGTGAAGCACACATCCATCTTCTCCTAGAGCCTATAGCTAGCAACTCCCATGCCTGGAGCATCCCCTCTGAATTCCAACAGCACCAGCAGTTTGGATAATCAAGCCTTCCATTGCTTTGTGTTTTGTGCTTCCATTTTGTTGTTGTTATTGTTCTGGTCTCTTTTGTTTGTTGCTTTATCTTGTCTTCTGGAAGTTGATAATTCTCTTCAGATATCCCAAAGTCAAGAACAATCCTTAGGCTTCTCTAAGACCTTAAGAACACTGGTAGACATTGACAACATAGAAAAGGCCACGGTAGATAGCCAAGTTATAGAATCAGCCCAGGTGTCTTCCACGGATGAATGGGAGAAGAAAAGGTGATACACGTTATTATTATGCTTATGTGTGCGTGATGGAATTTGACTCTGCTGTATAGAAGTATTAGATTATATTGTCCACTGGGAGATGGGTGGAGCTGAAAAATCATCCTATTAAGTAAAATAAGCCATACCCAAAATACAAATATCACATGACCATATTTCCTCTCATATACGAGTCCTAGATTTTACACACATAAACACCATCAAAGTGGAAGGGTGACTACTTCAGAAGAGGAAGATGACTGGTAAGAATGGAGATGGGAGGTGATAATGGAAGCTGAATACAGTCAAAGTACATGATAGAATAGAACAAAATTGCCATTATAAGAGAATGTCTTATAATCACTTTGCAGCTAGAGAGATGGCTCAGTAGTTAAGAGCATTTGCTGCTCTTGCAGAAGATCCAGATTGGGTTCTTGGCACCCATGTGGCAGCTCACAACCATCTACAACTCTAGTTCTAAAGGATCTGATGTCCTCCTTTGGCCTCTATTGGCACTGCACACATGTCATGCACCAAAATATATGCAGACGAAACATTTACACACAAGAAATTTACAATAAATCTTTATTTTTAAAAAAGGACCCATCACCTTGTCCAACAAATGAACACTAATAATTTTTTTAAACAAAGGTGTGGGAGCCACTGGTAGACTGAAACAATGCCTACATCCAGCTCTGTCAGTCTGCAGAGATCCTGTCTAAGATGTGTCCTCAGACCTAGGAGAAGACGCAGATGCATTTTCCATATCTGAGTGCATGCTTATGGACATAACCAAAGTCACCAGCCACAAGGGCCATAAGATCCCAAATGTGCTTTAAATATAGACCTTGAGCTGAGGCTAAAGCAGCTTGTTTCACCCTGGTGAATTGCCCCTGAAGAATGAAGACATTATTATCTCCTTGATGGTAAAGTTGGCCTAGGGAAAGATAAGCCAAACCTGCCTTTCTGTACAGGACAAAATTATGTGTGCCTCATTTCCACCTTCCAGGAAGAATGAGGAGGAGGAGAAATGGGAGAAGAGGAAGGGAAGAGGGAAGAGCCTGAGCTGACTTCTCTTCTTCTCTGTTCCATCTGCAGAGCCTCAAAGAAGGAAGGACCGCTCTGCACACGACAGTGAGACCAGAACCTGTGCCCCGGCGCCTTGCCTTGCAGAGAGGCTTGTGCCCCTCTCAATTACAGAATTTAGGAATCCTTGCTCCCTGAAGAGAGATATTCACAAGGTAATTTACATATTCAAATACATGTAGGACCAGATTCTGTTCTGAATGGCCAGTGCCTGCGCTGTGCTGGTTGTTAAATATTATGAGTATAAACATAGCAAAGACATATTCAAAGCAACTGAACAAGTCATAGTAGTAATTTAAGGGCTCCTATTTGTGACAATGATCCATAAGTAAATATGTGGAACAGTCCAGGTTAGAAAGTCACTTAACCATTTGGAGGAGTTTCTGTTTCTTTTTCATCCTTACCTTACCCAATATATGTGGAAACTTAAGAGAAACGAAAGGAAGCAACTTCTGTGGCAAGGTTTTAGTCTGAAGAGCTATAGTGAATCTTACATTAGTGCATTGCTGCTTCTCACCGCTTCCCATATACAAAGTGAGCCCGCCCACAGTATCCACTGTGTCATGGCTGACTTGCTCACCAAGCAAGCAGAAAGTGTCCTCTGACTTTGCCCCACCACCTAGTCCACCTTGGTGTGATGTGAGTGTCCCAACCCCTACCCTCATCCTGCTTGACTCATTTCCACCCACCCCGGACCTTCTGCCCCTGCTTTGATCTGGTGTCCCTGCCCTTAATCATCAAGGGACTGCGTATCTAAACATTATTGGACTTTGGAGAAATTACACTACAGAAGCCAAATAGATAAATAAACGTTGATCCTCGACCTCCACTAGACCAAACTCAGTAGTCCCCTGTGGATGTTTACTTTGGAGAAGTGCTGCTTCAGATCTGGACGGATCTGGACTCATTCTTTAGGGAGGGAGCCAAGTCAATCCACAGTGAGATCTTCAGGGGAGGAGGAGGCCTAGTCCTAAGGTCCAAGTTAAGCCCCACAAGGACATCACTGCAGATAGCCTCTGTTTTGAGATAAAACCTTTAATGAATGAGAAAAAGATTACCTTCATTAGAAAGATACCACAGCCAGGAGCAAGGCTCTAATGTGAAACAAATGTACTTCCAAGTCTTAGATTTCAAAATTTTCCCAGGTTTGACCATATATTCCACACCCCAGGATGTCCCTAGGTCCTGGGAAAACCCAGATGATGGCTATCAGAGCAGGGCCAGGCCCACACCCCACCATTAAAAAAAAAAAAAGGGCAGGCCAATTTCTGTTGGCATCTCAAAAAAGAGAGAAGATGGCTTTCCACAAGGGTGTCCAGTTCTCCTTCCAAATTCAACCACCAATTAAGCGACTGAGGGGTGAGGGTGTAAAATTGGCAGGTCCCCATCCATGAAAGGAAACATCCAAAGAGGAGAAAAATAAAAACATTCCTGTCAGACACGGCACAGAATCAACGTAACAATCAAGTGAACTACTGGCGAGCCAACAGAAATCACTCAAAATTTTGAACAGTAGACTAAAGAAATATAATTTGTGAATTCCATGCAACAACTCAAACTAAGCTTGAAAAGTAGTTTCCAGCAGTCATTTTTTTCTTAATAAAATAGATAACATATAATAATGGTCAGTGGTTAGGTGAGGACACGTGATCAGTTCCTGCTACTGACACGAACACATCGCTGTGTAGGCAGCCCTGTCCACAATGCTGTGGCTTGCCAGCAGCATGAGAGAAAGGAACAGTAGCATCGTAACAGGGGACCTTCACTGGCTGCATGGCACAACTGAAAGTTAGACTCCTGTACTTCTGCACAATCAGAACTCAGAGGTACTTAATGCCACATTCTCAGGAAGTTCAGCCTGACTGACCCAGGTGTCACAGTGAGCAAAGCACGAACAACAACAACAACAAAAACCAGACTGGAAGAACTACCTCTCAGAGGCAGAACTCTTAAGGCCTTTAGCTTCTGACACTGCTGTATTTCTTACTTGCAAATTGAATTTACTGAGGTTGTAGTATGATTCTTTTTAATTAAACAAAACCAGATGCTTTTAGGTGACCTGCCTTAAAGAAAAAATAAAAAAGAGGGATGTTTTCAAAGTATCCCACTGGGGCTAGTGAGATGGCTCAGTGAGCAAAGACACTTCTCCACAAACCTGAATACCTGAGTTTGATTCCTAGACCCACACGGTAGGAGAAAAGTGACTCCCATGTGTTACCCTCTGAACTGCACATGCAACATGCATGCTGTGGCATATGTGACCCCGTACACACACACACACACACACACACAAATGTAATGTAAGTATTCTGTAGTTGTTTATATGCAAACCACATGTCATGATGCTAGTTTGGATCTCTGTTTTAAAGTGTCCTCATTTCCCTTTGGCTCAGTCTTCTGCTCCATGTCACACATGTAAAGAAACACTTTCAGGAAGACTTGCTGAGATGTCTATAAAAATGTTTTGAGGAATGCTAGAGGTATGTAACTAACGAAGCCCAGCCTCCACAATATTCCCCTACATTCCCAGCCTGAAAAGGGAATTCAGAAATGGTTGCCTTTTCTCTGTAAAAGTCACCATGAAACCTCCATTTCAGAATAAGATGGCCTGGAGCACATGCATCTGGTCACGAGACACCTTCCATCCACTGTTACCTTCCTCTCTGTGATATGTGTAAGGACAGAATGGAGGGAAATAGGGAGTTCTCACAAGAAGAAACTTCAGCTACTGTGCTTAAATGACTCCAGCCTCAGTCAATTACAAATTCTCCTGCACCGGCACCATGACCATCCCAAGGCCCCACAGTGAAACAGAGGCAAGTGCTGGAAGAAGTCAGTAAGAGAGCACTGGACAGTGTCCTGATCACTCAGACTCACAGCTCTTGGAAACTCCAGTTCCAAGGAAATTGATGTCTTCTTCTAGCCTCCAGAGTCACCTGCACCAATGTGCACAACCATACATACACACACACACACACACACACACACACACACACACACACACACGCACGCAAAAAGAGAGAAAGAACTTGAAGGTTTTTATTAAATTGTCCACTGCAAGTATAGCTATAGCTATGTTGACTACATCTAACTTTCTAAAGAAGTTAGCCACTGACTCAAACACTCCTGTGCTTGAGTACTCCCTCCCTCTCTTTCTCCTCCCTTCCTTTTTCCTTCTTTTTCTTCTCCTATTGTTTTTTGGTTTGTACAGTGAGGATAGCACAGTTCTTTACAAATTAAAGTTGGAATTCAGAAGCATCAAAGTGAAAGCAGGCTCTCAGGTTATGTGAGTCTGAGCACATGTATTTGTTTGATGGCTTCAACATTGCTTTTAAATCTTTTTCTCCGTTTTCTCCATGATGATGGTTTCTTTGCTAAGAAACCGGGTCCCTCCAGCTATCAAAACTCTCTAATGCCCCATCAAAATTAGTTTTCAATAATAACCTAAGTTGCACTTACAGTGCTTATTTCTGTATATTATTGAACAGTTAGGTTAACTGGCAAGACAACCTGGCTCCAGAGAAGAGTTGCAGATTGTTGGCTTTGTTCCCTTTAGCCAATTTACAAGGAATGCATGCAGGTAAGTTTATTAGGAATAAGTTCAGCTCATTGTTAACAGGCCTATTAAGGAAGATGGAGAGTTGGAAGAACAGGTAGGTATTCCTGCAGCATGGGGTACCTTTAGCTAGTGGGTACCAATCAGGGTAGAAGAAGGCTGGTGCTCACATCAAATAACTATAGCCATTCAAGAAGATTCTTTTGGTAGCTTCTTCTTTCTCCCTCCTACCAGAGAGAGGAACATCAGAGACCAATTACAACTATATCACAAGCAATAGCAACAGTCATTGTAACAATATTTTAATTCAAAAGCATAATGACTTAACAAATAACATTGGCTGACTCACCACATAGGTTCCAGAAATGAAGACTTTGACAGCCAACCACAGCCCATGAACAGCAGGCAACAGCCTTGTTGCACGGTTATGAACTCATTCAGCCAAAAGCAAAGAATTGTCTTAAGAGCTGGGAGTCAAACCCAGTGGGTGGGCTCTCTAATGCTAGAAAAACAATGTTCTACCACTGAGCTATCTCTGGAGTCCTAAGGACCACACAGCTTTAGTCTCTCTGAACTTACCATGCATTGATAATGCTTTCTAGAAATCAATCTTAAGTGTTTAAAGGCTCTCATAAACCTCACAGCATGTTGGAGCTAAATGCCATTTTCTAGTCCAGGTATGACCTTGTAATGACTAATACTGATCATCAACTTAACAGGGTTCAGAATCACCTAGGAGACAACTTGTTGGCCATGTCCATGAGAGAGTTTCGAGATTTGATTAATTGAAATGGGAAAGCCCAACTCTACACTGTGACGTAATTTTCCCTGGGCTGGGGCCCTGGACTAAGTAAGTAAATAACAAATGAGAAAGACATCTGAGCACCAGCACCCATCTCTCCCTGCTTACCAACTGTAGGTGCACTATAACCAGCTGCCTCACACTCCTGCTTACCATGAATTCTCCACCACGACAGACTGAATCCTCACTGTGAGCCAAATCAAAACCTTCCTCCTTCAGACATTTTAGCCAAATATCTTGTCACAGCAGAAAACAAGGAACTAATACGGTCTTTTTACAGATGACCTATCTTACCAGGGTCACAGGCTGGTAACAAGCTCGCTAGACTGCTTATGATGGGAGTTTTATTCTGTGCTGTGCCCACACAGAGATGTTGGATATCTGAGCAGACTACAAAGCCACAGGGCAGATTTCAAACGGATTCACCTAAGCCTTCCAGCCTAGGCCCATGGACCATCAGATAATAAAGTATTCCCAGAGAGACAGGTCTCCAATTGAAGGCTTACCTGTCGTTCTTCCAGAAGGTTCTGGTGAAACAGACCTATGTATACCTCACCTTCAACTGGCCTGACCTCCTACAAGGGATAGTGAGTTCTGGAAGCCTCCTTCCTTACACAGTGTGCTGGCCAGGAGGCCTATGAATATGCTGACATTTTCCAGTCACCTGTCCTTTTGAGGCTCTTGTGCGGGTGTGACCATCCTCAAAGAAGCCTTGCTCCAGCACACAGCCAAACCTACAGGAAGCAGTTGATCCATTCCAAAAAAAAACTTTACCAGGGCTCATTAACTCTTTCATATCCGTCCAAAACACTCCAGACTCATCCGATGTGGGATGTGGGATCTGGGAGAAGGCCCACAGCCCAGCCTCGTCGCTTTCATCTTCTATACAGCTTACAAAGCCCAGCAACAAGTCAGGCTCCGTAGCATAATGGTCCTTCTAAGAGGAAGACATAAACTGATTTTCTAGGATGATGGAGGGTAGCATGCTTTCTACATATGTATGGTTTGAAGGGATTTCAGGGTTTTTTTTTTTTTTTTTGATAAATAGAAATAAACGAGAAAGTAGGAAGGAATAAGGAGAAAATAGGGGAAAGGTCTTCAAGAAGCCCTGAAATATAAATATGGACAGTTTGTGCCTTAAAGCAAACAGGAACTATCATGTAGGGTGCTGTAAACAGAGCCAGACAACGGTCAGTCCGTGTCCGTGCTTACAATTAAATGAAGTGTCGATTTTGGCCTAACTCTTCAAATTAAAAAACAACTTAATCTGTAGCTTTTCTTTCACCTTAAATATATCTAACCAGACATGTTCAGAGATTACAGCAGGAAAATCAAATGCTCGCACTGCCTAAATATCCATGGACGAAAAACAAGATCTGTACTTTAGTCTTGGCATGACAGCACATGAGGGAAGTGTAGGGGAATTTTTCCTTGTTATAAAATTAGAATGATGAGGGCTGTGGGGAATTGGGTGACCAGTTCAGGGCACTAGCTGCTCTTTCAGAGGACCTAGTTCCCACATGGTGGTTCACAGCCCCACAGAGGGCATAGATTTAAAGATTTGGGTAAGAACATGTTTGTTGTTGTTGCTGTTGTTGATAGTGTGTGTGTTTCGTGTGTATGCCATGTGTGTGCTCTGTGTCTACAGGTGCCTATAGAAGCCAGGAAAGCTGTCAAATCCCCTAGCTCTGGTTATGGTCCATTATGAACCACTCAATGTGGGTGCCGGGATCTGAACTCAAGTCCTCTAGAAATGCAACAAACAACGTTAGCCACCAAGAAATTTCTCCAGCCTCAAGCTTATACCATAGCAACAAGCTATATTAGAGGACTATGTAATTAGCCAATCTATTTACCTTTTGGAGGTGATCAATCACACATTCAAATAAAAGAATAACAAAACCTTTTCTGAAAAATCACCACAATGCATTAACAGGTACAAAGTCCAAATGAAAACGATGATTTGCGAGAACATGACCTAAACTAAACTAGCTGACTACAGCTCCATTTTATGGGCTAAGTCAACACTAACAATGAATGACAATGAACTAACAATCAATGAACACTATCCTGTCCCAAGGCCAAGGCTACAAGTGGATAACGGGAGATACATAGGTGAGGCGAAGGCAAAGGTACACATATCAGAGTTAATGTCCTGTTCCTTGAGGCTTGAACTTCCTCCCTAAAACTCACGAATATAACCTCTGTACACCAGGGATCAGAACATGGAGCTATGAATACTGTTCCTAGCTTGTGCTCCTACCAAGGAAGTACTGTCTTCCATGATAATTAGTTCTATACAGAGCACCTGGACTATGGGTTCTCCTGGCATCTACTTAGATGCTATTTCCGTGTGTGCATCTGTGAATGTGATGCAGACTGGATTTGAATCTCAGTCAGTAGACTGAATGGTCCCCTCAATGTGAATCGCGGATCATCCAATCTAAGGGGGGCCTGATGGGAACCAAAGGGTAAAGAAATTGAAACCCTCATTTGCTGCTCGAAATGCTTGAATGGAGGCATCCATCTCTTCCTCCCCTTGGGCTGAGACTTAGACCATTTCTATTCTTGGCTCTCAGGCTTGGAGATATGGACTGGCACTGACATCAAAGGATACTGGGGTTTAGAGTTCAATGAGCATCTGCAAGGATTTCCAGGTTCTGGATCTCCAAACAAAGAACTGAGTGGGGACACACAGTTACTGTAGGAATTAATTAAGAAATGCCATGCTTCTGAGGTGGGAAGCACACTGCAGCAGAGATGACGTTTTAGAAGCTCCCACCATGCTCTAGGAAGGATGGGACTTTATATCACAGCATTGGGAGTTTAGGGATGGTTTGCATATTTGTACACTTTTTGTTACACATGATTGCAAGTCACAGGTTGCCTTCAGAATCCTGGAGTGCCCCCAAACTTGTGTCAGTGGCTCTGACCTGTCCAAGATTACAGTTATGAAATAGCGATGGAAATAAATTTATGGTTGGGGGGGGTCACCACAACATGAGAAAAACATTAGGAAGATTAAGAACCATGCCAAAGAGGAATCTTCACCTGAACTGAAGCTAAGGGTTGAGTGAGAATTACTCAAAAATGGGCAGGCAAAAAGGCATTGTGTAAGAAGGAGTCCAGCCTGGACAGAAAATGCAGAAGAGATGCCTTTGATATCCTGGAAGATAACCATGAAACAAGGAAGAAAAGAAGAGAGGAAGGGAGGGAAAGAAGGAAAGGGAGCAAAGGGAAAGGAAAGACAGTTTAGTATTTACCTTTTCTGTTGTTGTGACAAAATACCTTGACAAAACAATTAAAGGAAGATTTGTTGTTGTTGTTTTGGTTTGGTTTGGTTTTTGGTTTTTTCTTTTCACTGAAATTCAAGCGTACAGCCAGTCATGATGGATGAGATGGTTGAGGTTGACTGTCAACTTGATAGAATCTAAAGTTACATACGGGCATGCCAATAGTAGATTATCTTGATTACATTGAGGTGAGAAGACCCATGCGCTATGGTGACACCATTCCCTAGCTAAGATCCTGAACTGTGCTAGTGGAGAAATGGAGAATGCAGAAAGACCTAAAGAAGTCAGTGCTTGGATTTTCATGTTGTGGGGAAGTTAAGCTTGATCCTGTAGACAGAGTGGAATTATTGAAAGATTCCTTAAAGCTGAGTGAGCTGGTCAAGCCTGCATTGTAAACAAATATCCCTGGGAGTGAAGGGCGGGTCTAACAAGGACAAGGTGGCAGAGAAAAGTCAGGAAAGCATTGTAAGTTGAAAAAAGATCTGAATAAGCGCTCCTTGTAGAATACAGTTGGCAAGATGCTATGGATTGAACATGATTTCTTCCCTCTGAAATTCATGCTGTGGAGTGTTAAGACACTAGAGGCTTAATCCAGCCATGGTGCTGAGAAGCGGGGCTTTGAGGGGGGGGAAGATATATAATAATACAATTATGTAAAGCTCCATCTCCATCCCCCCCAGGGGATCTATATAAGCAGCTAATGCTTGCTGGGGAAGGGAAAAACATTTCTTTAGTGGTGTAGCCACTGATAAGGAGTCTGTGCTTATGTAAATAATTACTTACCTGTGCTCGTGTTAGCAATGCTAATTAAACTGGTTGGGTCACCCAGAAAAAATAGAAAGGATAAAGAAGAAGGAGACAGGAAGGAACTAAGGAAGGAAGGAAGGAAGGCAGGAAGGAAGGAAGGGAGGGAGGAAGGGAGGGAGAAAGGGAGGGCATAATTGCAAAGAGGAAGAGAGTCAGTAAGAGGGAGAAAGAGAAGGTAATGGGTAAATGTGATCAAATATGATCAAAAATGTCATCATGAATCCCATCATTGTGTATAAATATAGGTGACTGAAAACAATTTTCTAGAAAGAAGTTCCTTCTGCAAACTTGATTGAGCTGAAGCTGATCTTCCTCCATGGTTATGGCTTCCCTCCATGGTCCCCTGGAATAGCAATACTCCTCCTCTAGAGCTAGGTCACATGGCTTTTCTCCATCTGGAAAGCCCTTCCCTTCTGCATCCATGCTGCCTGGCCCTTATCCTCCCTGACTTTCCTGATGGCACCCATGACTGCCCTAGAAAACCCTGCGGAGCTCACTGAGCTCTGCCAAGTAGCCTGTCTCCTTCCTCTCAACTCTGCCACCACCTGGAGGACAGTCCCCCCAGCTCTATGTCCCCAGATCCAAAATCCTTGTCTCTCAGACTCCAGGGCCCTTCTCCCAGGAAACATCCTGTCGGGAAGCAGCCTGTTCCATTTTTCCACTCTACTCTCTAGTTTCCCAGAGTGCCCCAGTCCTTGGTGCCTTCTGTCCAAGGCTCTTCACATTCCTGTTTCATCTCCACCTTGTCTAGACCAGCCCAGGCCAGACTAGCAGAATGTTGCCGCGCCCCCACCCTTTTCTGCCTCATCCTGCCTGTGTGCTAAGTTCATCTAGAGGCCAAGAAGCCAAACTCCATACACCCCAGGATGGAGGGCAGGGCTCACACATCGGTGGAGAGCAGCCATTCCCAACACAGGGCGTTTGATCTCAGCTGAAGCCCAGCATCTGCTGGAGGAGGCCTGCCTCATTCCGCAGTCAGCATTCTTTCCTTGTGGTCTGCAGCAAGATTCCACACTTCGCAGCCCATGAGCCTCCTCCCTGGCAACGAGGTACCTCCACTCTCCATAAAGCATTTTGCATCTGATTTTGAACAGAAAAGATGCCTTCCAATTAATCTTCCTCAGTCTCCAAAACCAAAATATTTCCCAATCTAGACCTACTTTCCTTCCCCAGACAGTTGTAAAGTTCATCCCTCTTCTGTTTTTGATATCATCTATGCAGCATAAATTCCTCTTTTTCTATACTTTCCATCTTCACCCTTCATCTCCTTTTCTCCATCCATCTCCTTATCTCCATCCATCTCCTTGGCTTTTTAGCTTATAATTTTTCTTGAGCTTCTCCCATCTTTAAAATAAGAAGTGACTGCATCTCAAGGTATCATTTATTTTTTTATTACATTTTATTTTTTATATGTGCATAGACCTACATGTGGAGGTCAGGGAACAACCTGTGGAAATCAATCTTCTCTCTCCATTATGTGAGTCTCAAGGATTGAACCCAGGTCGTCATGCTTGGTGGCAAGCACATTGAACTGCTAAGCCATCTCACTGGTCCTCAAGATCTCACTTCTAGATGGTACTCTTCATAGCCACCTGGGCAAGAAACACTCCCAATTCCTTAAACCAGATACATAAGCACAGCTTCTAAACTCAAATACAGATTTAGGTTACAGTATTCTTTAAATTTCTGTAATTGGACTGGTGAGATACCTCAGTGGGAAAGGGAGCTTGAGTTCGAACCCCAGAACCCAACTCTAATAAGTTGTCCTCTACAACATGCATGTGCTTGAGCACATTGCACACGCGCACACACACACACACACACACACACACACACACACACGCACAGGCACCCACACACACACGCACACACACGCACACACACACACACACACACACACACACACACTATTAGAGTTTTTATTCAGCTCCAACCGAGATGGAAAAGTGGCCTGGCTTTCTGGAGCCAGGAAGCACACAACTCTGATAGGAAGATGCCCTGGCAGTAGGGAGCCCATGGACCATATAGTTCTCATAGATCTGAGGCAGGGAAGGCTTCCCCAGCTAAGCTGGAGTGTTACAGTGTAACAACTCCTCGGCTCGGCTCAGCTCAGCTCCTGCTTGTCTCTTCTCTGCTCTGAAGGGAAATACACCCCCTCCCGCTGAGGAAGACAGCAGTGGAAGCTGCGCCCCCTACCTAGCAGAGTCCAGAAGGCTGCTCTTTATATAGTGTCCCTGGGAAGTTCCTCCCAGGGTGGCCTGTGATTGGTAGGAGTTTTTGCCCTTATTTGGCAAGTCTGGAGAAAGTTGAGGGTCCCAGTTTAGGGCCATATGTGTTAATTGGGGCTGCTTCTGTGCTGCTCTGCCAGGTTTGGGAACTCTGCAGCCAGCTGGGAGTGGGGTCCCTGATAGTCTCAGGAGGGAGCTTTTCTATGGGTGTGGGTCTCAAGTCCCAGAGCTCCCCAGCCTCGCAGAGCCAGACTCCCACAAGGGGAATTATGCTGGCTCCCTAGTAGTACTCAAAACCATTTGGGGCTCATGGAAAGCATAAGGAGTAATGGCTGGGGCCCTGGGGTCCCCAACAGGGTAGTAAGGGAACCAAGCAGCAGCCCCAAAAGGCACATACCTTCAGAATTTACATCCTCAGACCTTCATATACCTTAGAACACTTTCATAGACCCACATAGCTTAAGCTTTCACATCCTTAGAACTTCATTACCACTGGGCTGAATTTTTACTAATAGCCTATACTGGACTCTCTTTAGGATTTTCAGCCCTATTACAGGCCTCAGTTGCTTTCCAAGACCCCTTCATGTCCTTCTAAAACTAATACCACCTTGGTGCCTCTTATATTGCAGTTTGGCTAGTAGCACTAGGTACATTCTCGAATATGAGTGAATGGAGGTGCAACTTGAATACTTTTTTTTAAACAAAACTGTTTTTAATTCCCATCTTCCTAAGCCCTGTTTTTATGACTTTGTTTTCGGGATAGGATTTATCTTTACCAAGACAGAGAAAACAGGCATAGTGGGTAAGCCCAGGTTGAAAAGAGATGGATAAGGTAATTATAGGGAACTGGATTGGCCTTTGACAGTCTGCTATACAGCAATTTTTTATCCTATTCAGACTGGCTATCAGTTGGAGGGGAGGGTCTCTTGGACATTAAGAGATTTTTGGATCATTTGTCTAGTGGCAGAAGTTGCTACCACCATGGAAAATGGAGCATGCCAGTTTTGGCCATTGAGCCGCAATGAGGCCAAACTGTTTGTAATAACAGAGCAAGGCTTTAGTAAAATCTGAGTCCATGGAGGAAGAGAGGAAGGGTTGCAAAATGAACTCCACTGGAGGGAGTTTCTATAAGCCCCAAGTGGAAGCTGAAAGGCAAGGGAGAAGCCCCCCGAGGTGGGAGGCCAGAAAGAGGCTATGAGACTTCTGACAGAGGGAGAGGAGTGTTTTGGTAACTAGAGAGTTGCCCATGTGATGGGTGCCCCAGAGGGTGTAGCAGGCTCCTGGAATAAGAGGCGATACTAAGTAGATAGGGAAAGACAGATACTTAGAGCAAGTGGAGGAAAGAAATGGCTGAAGAGGCAGACTCTAGTTTTTGGAACCATACACAATAGGATCAAATATGATGGATGGCAGAAGGCAGAAGAAACAAATGATCCATACACAAGTTAAGATTTTTTCCTTAGGAAGTCAGAGATAAGGGGCTTAAATCCCCTGAGGCTTTGAAGAGAGAGTGGGTATTGAGCCTGGATGATATAACTGGTAGGGTTTTGTAGTTGAAATATGAAAGTGAGATATTTGACTATAGAGGGATTTGGGTGTCCCATAACCAGGGAACCACCTCGGAGGCTGGTAAGGGAAAAGGTGTATTTAATTGTTCGGATTGGAGGAGGAGAGGAATGGCTGGTGAGGCTGGGATCAAACAGATTGAGGGGACAAAAGAAATAAAAAGCCTCCACTTTGGCTAGGAGGTCCCTTCCCAGCAAGGAGATGGGGCAGGTTGGTACCACTAGCAAGGAGTGGGGGAGGGGAATAGTCGCAAACTTACAGCTAAGTGGTGGGATTGATGAGGCTGGTGAGGCTGTTCTCCTACTCCAACAGTAGAGGAGCAAGGAGGAAAGGTGGGTCCCCAAAAGTCCATCAGGACTGAGTAAGTGGCCCTGGTGTTTATAAGGGAGGAGATGGATGGCTCTGATATTGTGATGACTACCTGTCATAGTTGGCAGTAATCAGGCCATGGGATCCTGGACCCTCTCAGTCCTCCATGGCCAGACCTAAAGGGTCGACTGCAGGATGATCTGGGCCTGATGTCCTCATGCTAGGAGACACATGAGAACAGCCAGTGGCCCAATGTCCCTCTTGATAGCACCTTGGACATGGTCAGGATGGCTTATCAGAGCTGGGACAGACCTAAGCCCATGACCCTCTTGACCACATTTGAGACAGGGACTCAGAGATTCCCAGAGATTGTGAGGCCAGGGAGCCTGGGCAATTGTACAGGTGATGGAAAGCTTCTCACCCACATTAGTTAATTTGACCAAGGTCACACAACTAGCAAGTGTAGATTTCCCATCTCAGAGCTCCATGACTCCCAGGACCCATCTCCTTTTATTTGCCTCTGGGACTACCAGGAACTCCTAGGTGCTCCACTTCATGTAAGGCAGTTTCACCTCTGGGTTTGGCCTTGGAGGTCCTTCCACACTCTGGTCTTCCTAAGCCTTGCTGGCTGACTAGGAAAGGGCAGAGTATTTTCTCCTTTCTGGAAGGGGCCCAAGGCGCTGTGTTCTCAGCTGCTTGGGCTGAGATCTGAAGGCCAGACCAGTCGCTGACGTCACTCATGCCCGCCACTTCCACCGGGCGGTTTATGCTGGCACAGCCTGGAGCAGTGCTGGCGGGGAGAGGATCAGCCCAAACAGCGTTAATAAGAGGCAGCTGGACTTTAAAAGCCTCCTTGACAATGTAAAGAAACGAAGTCAGATGTTTATGGAGCCGATGCTGAAATGGGTGTAGCCGAGCCCTCCCTTGCTATGGACCCTCCCTGCTTCCTCTGCTGAATCCAGGTTCAAGTGTAGACAGATAAGTCTGACACTGGCTTTGCAAGTCCAGGCTCCCAGGACCCAGAAGGGAGTCACATTTAAACAACTGTTCTTCCTTTCAGGGTACCTTCCTCAGTACCTTGGACCAGGGCCCTATAAGGCAACTTTGGTAAAGTGTTTGAATGAAAGGGAGAAGGAGGAACAGGCATTATTCCCCACCCAGGATTCACCTAAAAGCTACACTAGATGCAACTGGAGATGTGCCTCCGCCATTAAGAGCACTTCCTCTTGTGGGGATGAGAAGTTCAGTTCCCAGCACTCCAGTCAGGCAGCTCACAACCATCTGTAACATCAGGGGAGTCAATACTGTCTTCTGGCCTCATTCAGCACCCTCACATGTTGGGCCCTATGAGGCCTATTGTCCGAGACGAAGCCAGGCTCCATTTCTGAGACCTGTCTTTCTTCTGCATAGCGGTGACTCAGCATAGCCTGCTCTACCTAGCAACTGCCACGAAACAGAACTCCGCTGGCCCGCCGCTCACACACCACTTTACTCCTCCCTCCTATGTAAGCTCACCCCATCCCGCATACCGCCCCCTCCCCCTCAGCTTATTTAAGGGGCTGACTTGTTCAGTAAAACGAGTTCCTGCTTTGACAGTTCTCCTGGCTAGGTGTGTGTCTTTTCTCCCAGAGGGGAGGGTTTGGGCCACCTATACTCACCATCCCGCTCAGCCCCGAGGGGGACAGGCTGGTCCCACTCTCCCTCAATGATTTGTTCTGTCTGGATGCCTGACACTCCCACATGTGTGCCTTCACATAGACACATATACATAAATAGAAAATCTAAATAAATTTAAAATAGAAACAAAAAAAAAGCACCACCATACAGGACAGAACAGGTGCCTTGTGGATATAGACAGTGATCTTCAGGGACTAGAAAAATACCAGTTGTCCTTACCACAGCTATTTCTCCCATGGTTTATTCTCACATCTTCCCCTCCAGCTACTCCAAATTCTCCCAACCAGAGGTATTGGCTCTTACCTACCTCCCCAAAGACCCAGAGGAAACTTCTGGAGCCTGCAGTGGATGTTCTGTCCACTCGGACTTAGGAGATTTTTGGCTGACGCCAGTCTGCCATTTTTGTTCCTGTCTGTCATTTTTGCCAGCCAGTGACTGGCCTCATGAGGAAGTCACTCTTCATATTCAGGCCAAGGAATTCATCATGATGGACTAGTGTTCTCCCTCCTTCACAACCATGGGACTTTTGTTGCTTTCCTTGCCTACGGTGGTAGTTTGGGTGTAAACTGTCCCCCACAGGCTCATATGTTTGAACATGTCGTCCTCAGCTAGTGATGCTGTTTGGGAAGGTTGTAGAACCTTTGGGAGGTAGAGTCACACTGGAGGAGGTGGGTCACTAGTACTACTAGTCACTACTGTAACAGTACACCCACTGTGGCAACTCAGCAAGGAAGATACAGGCATTTTCATAGGTGCAAAACCTGCCAACATCAGCAGAGGGAACCTCTATCATGGCAAGTGCTATACTGGACAGTGGAACCCTGAGCATCTCATCTAAGGGGTTTTTATTGATACCCAAGCTCCTCAAGTGTTCTACTGATAGCATTGCAGATCATGAGCAATCAAACATCTTTTTCATAAAGCCAACACCTGCATACAATACAAAACGCCAAGGCCTAGGCAGCCCTCACCCAACAATGCACAAAACAGCCACTTTAAATACAACTAGAAGTAAATTTCTGCAATATTTTCCCCCTTTCTGTATAACACAATAAAAACAACTTTATCTCTACAACACAATTTAATACTACACCAGCAAAACTATCTACAAGAGTAACAACCATGAGACTCGTTAAGATGAACAGGACCAAATGAAACCAAGCATCTATCAAGCTTTTCACAATGTCTTTGGACTACAGAAAAATATTATCAATGTTCAATTATCTGGAATTCACTCACGATCTCCTGGGCTCCTCTAAAGGGCTTGAGTAACTTCTCTGGCTCTGGTCTCTGCAGCACACACAGCTTGTCCTCCAGGTTCTGGATGGCTCCCCTCCACTGCTACTACTGTCCTTGGTGGTCATCCAATGGCACTGGCATCTCCAAAACTGCTGGGGTCCCTTGCTGCAAGTGGGTTGCACCTTCACCAATATTCTCTCATAGGCTCTCTTCATAGTGCTAAGCCTTAACCAAAAGGGTCTTCGCATGACTCCCTCAACTGAAAGGGTCTTTGAAAACCCTTCAATCTGAGCTTTCAATTGCCATTGAGGCTGCACCGTCACCAAAGGCCTCTCTCTTCATGATGCCGAGCCTCAGCTGCTCTCCATGATCTCGTCATGCCTTTAAAATCCGTACCACCTGGGTGACTCTTACAGTACCAAGCTCAGCTGCCAGCATGAAATACAACCTCGGCAGTGCTGGAAGACAGCTTCTGGATGCTGACACTGAGGAAACACTTTCCAGATTTAAAGATAGAGTCTGGTTTGCAGGGAAAACAAAAACTGGTCAGTTCATGTTTGAGCTCAAAGTTCAGTAGAATGTTCCAAAGACTTCTTCATAATATAGCAACTGTTACTCCTGATTCTTTTGGCAAGTGTTTTTCTCAGCCTCATCACAGGTGAATCTTGTCTGCAGGAAGAGTTCCCTCTTGGGGTGGAGTTCTCATCACCATAGCAGATGTGTCTTGTCAGGACCGGCTCACCAGTATCCAGACCACTTATCTTTCTCTTAGTAGAGTTTGCAGAAAAAAAAAAAAAAAAAAAAAAAAAAACTGGTAAATAAGTGGCTTCTTGAATCCAAGCCACAGCTTCCACAGCAGGGGGGTCCTGGGCCAGTGGGAAGGATCTCCAACTGAAACATTCTGGTAGTTTGGCATTCTTTTCCACCACCACTACATGGAAACATGCACCTTTCTTCATAGACTTCAAGCACAATATCTTGATGTTCACACACACACACACACACACACACACACACACACACCAACCAAGATATCAGAAAACTCAGTTTGTAGAACAGTACCCTTTGGCTCCTGTTTCCTGTACCTTAGCTATTGCCAGTGGTGGAGGAAGTGTCAGCTCCATGATCAGGAAAAGCAGTTAGAACTTTACTTTCTAATGCTTTAAAGGACTCCACCAAGGTTCTCGTACTTTACTATAAAGCCTTCTCAATTTTTTCAGTATTTTTTTATCTGTACATAACTCTCTCTTACAGAACTTTCTTTTTTTCTGGCTTCCTCTGTGGAGTCTATTCTTTATTCTTTATTATTTATTAATGTTCACTGCCTTTTCAAAGAGGCTTATTTCCTTCCTTGCTTTCCTCTTCCTTCAGGAGACCTCATTAATACTTTAATCTCTGTCCTCTGAGAACTGCTCTGAGAGTACTTTACCAGACTCTGTGAGGTCTGAAGTTTCTTTCTCATTCTTTGGCTCCACATTGGATTAGCTGGCATGATGTCTTGTCCCATGTTGCAGGGGCTACTTGTAATTGTTCAGTACAATCTTTTACCCTCAACTTAGGAAAAAAGAATGGAAGGAAAGAAAAAAATTTGCACTGCTTTTTCTGGTGACCTTGATAGAGGAAAGAGAGAAAGGTAGAAATCTTCATAACCACTTAGCATGACCTAAGCTTCGAGAGGAGGAACTGACAGTGAACCAGACTAGCATCTCCGCTAACTATCTGCAAACCCAATTTGTCTAACTGGTGTTCTATGCAAGAATCAACAAACCAACAACCGATGAACCAACCAACAACCCAGGGCTTCAACCCTTATATACTCTAAGCAAAAATTCCCATAAATCCAAGTAACATGCAATTCCAAGAACAAACTACACATGGCAAAACAATTGCACTGACCAAATTATAGCCAACAGCATCAAGCGTTCCAAATCAAACTCATAATCATCTACCACACCTGGGATGGGATCAGAAATCTAGTCCAAAAGCCATTTTGCATTTTTTAAGGAAACAAAAATATCAAAACCTTCTTCCAAGCTTCCCACTATAGTCTACCCTAAGTCTGTATAGCCCAGCCCCACTTCCTGTTTAATCTCTGCTTTCAGAGTGTGAATGCAACGTGACCAGCCAGCCCCCTCATCTTGCCTTGTGAGCATCTTGCTGTCTTCCCTATCATGATGGACTATATCTCTCTGAAACCATAACTCACGATAAACTCTCCCTTAAATTGCTTTTGTTGGGGTGTTTTATCTCAGCAGTAGAAAAGTAAGGAGGCATCCTGCCAAGAATCTCTAGGTATAGGGAAGTTTCAGTTGAGGTCAGGAGTTCAAATCTCTCCTCCAGAGACATAAACTGAGACCCAAACAGTGGAAAGAGCCAGATGAAGATCAAAGGGGGCCTCTTTCATTCTAAAAAGCAGCACGTGTGAGCTTGGCTTGGTGGAAGACACCCATAATCCCAGCACTTAGGGACTGAGGCAGGAAGATTTCAAATTAAAGGCAGTATGTGCAAAAGTCCTGAATCAAAGAAGAATCAGGCATCTGGTACAGCCTAAAAGTGCCAGGTAATAATCACAGTGGGACTGATGAGATTGGGCAATGCATTAAGAACCAATGATGCTGGGTGTTGGTGGTGCACACCTTTAATCCCATTACTTGGGAGGCAGAGGCAGGCAGATCTCTGTGAGTTCACGGCCAGCATGGTCTACAGAGTGAGTTCCAGGACAGCCAGAGTTACAACAGAGAAACCCTGTCTCGAAAAACAAAACAAAAACAAACAAACAAAAAAGAACCAATGACAGATCAGAGCCAGCTTGGACAGACCCCGCAGGTCTGCCCTGCAGATGCACTATGAACAGCATAAGGAGTTTGTTACAAGCATGACCTGAGCCAATTTGCCTTCTAAGGTGGTTTCTCTCCAGCATCCATGTAGAGAATACATTGAAGAGGGACTATAACAAGGCAAGGAAAGTATGGAAGCTTCTAGGTAAATTATGGTGACTTCCTGGCCTGGGTACTTCCTTTATGTACAGAGAAGTGGACATAATTGAGATGTCTTTTGGAGACAGAGCCAATAGAACCTTTAATGCTATAAAGTACTATAAGAAATGGCTTTGGATGGCAGTGAGGATGCTTGGTAGTAGAGTGTTCGCACACATAAGGCCCCGGGTTCAATCCCCAGAACTGAGAAGGAAGGAGGAAGAGATGATAGAGGGGAGGCAACCGTGTCTACAGGGCTAGAGCTGGGCTGGAAGCTGAGTTTTCCACTTATCCTCTTCTTAACAACCACACTGAAGTCAAAGGACACCTTTATCTGTCACCCCTTCCTTTCCTTAGAAATCCCATACATGCAGCTGGAGAGATGGCTCAGTGCTTAAGAGTGCATACAACTCTTCCAGAGTTCCGGAGGACCAAAGTTCAATTCCTAGCGCCAACATCAAGTGGCCCACAAAGTCACAAATGCCTATAACTCCAGTTCCAGGGCGTGTCCCTACCCACACACATGTATATTTAAATAAATCTTTTAAAAGTTTTTAAAGAGAAGTGCTGACTGCTTTGAGAACAAGGTCATCAGAAGCTCTAAGGCTCACTCTGACCCACCCTCATCAGGCTGGATGGCCCGCCTTCTCCTCTTCCTTCACCCCTCCATCCTGCCCGGATCCTAAGAAGTTCGGTTTTATCCACTTTCTCTTCCCAGATTGGTGCCATCTGCTACAGGAGCCAGTCACACCGGTGCCCCAGACTGAAGCAGTTGCATAATAATCAGCCAGGCTCCCAGAGCTTCACAAAGCCATACTTCCAAAATACCCTGTGAATGAGCCCCAAATAATGCATGAAACCGTATCTGGCCTGCTGTGCCCAGTATAGTCACATAGGAGGGGAGGCGTGGCTAGGCCCAACCAGACATCTGATAGTTTCTCACCACTGAAGAATGATTGGAAAGGGGATTAGGATTAAATGGACAGGGGTCAACTCCAGTGGAGTGTGAGCAGCAGAGAGGAGAGCAGTTAGAAGGGCTAAGCCACAGCCCTGCATTGAACACAATGGACACTTCTTGGAGACCAGGATCCCTGAGTCACTCCTGTCCATGCTCATTCATCACAGTCCCTGTGGTCATTTCTTCCTCGTGGATGGAGTCACCACCAGCCTGCTCGTAGCACACAGCTCATGGGTGCCGCACTAAGGCTGGACAACCGTCTTTCTCCAAAGTTAGGCCTCTGTCCATGAGTAGCCACAGCCATAATGAAGTCAGATGTTAAGGAGGGAGGCCAGACTAGGATACCGAACACAAGGATGCAAGGTGGCATTCCTGGACAGCCTTGAGCCCATGAAGGTTGTCTGAAATGGGGAATGTGAGGCTTATTCACTACCAGCTATTAAGAGGCTGAGGCAGGAGGAGCACTTGAGCTCAGAAATTTGGAGCCAACCTAGGCAACATAACTGTCTCAGAAAATAAAGGGGGTGGAGAGATAGCTGCGGTTAAAATCACTATCTGTTCTTGCAGAAGGCCAAAGCTCCCTGTTAGCATCCACATGATGACTAACAACAGTTTTTTAATTCCAGTCTCAGGTGTGTATGTTGGTGGGGGGGGGGGGGGGGCGGAATCCAACGCCCTCTTCTGGCCTCTGCAGGTACTACTCACATGTGATTCACAGACATACATGGCAGGCAAAATACCCATACACATAAAATTAAAACAAATAAACCTTTAAGTAAGTAAGCTCTTAGGGTCTGTCACTGTTGGAAATTTCCATGGCACTTGTTTTAATGTTGTGTAATTCTAGTCCTGATTGCTAGTATGACAGCTCAAAGGGGGCAGACAAAGCAAATCAGAAGCTAAGAATGGAGAAGGAGCACCTGGGACCAGAAAAAGGAAGCCAGGTTTCCTACCTAGGGGGTCCCTGGCTCCCACAGCAGAGCTTAAGAGGCCTCTACTTTGTTGCTCTTTGCCCTGGCTCATACTCCAAACTGGCCCTGCTACTCTGTGCCCACCAGGCCCCTTTGCAAGCCAACCTCCACTCCTTCGTCCACCAAGAAAACTGAGGCCATGGTCTACCACCCGCCTCTCCTGGGGCAAGAAAAGTAACTAATACGTAGATATGCTACCACATAAAAAAATGAATACAAAATGTAAAACTTCACATAAAAGTCAAAAAAGAAATCCTTTCAAATCCCCACCCCCACCCAAGAAGCAATATGGCAATCATAAGGCCTCTTATATTTTACTTAAAATGCCTATTATGTGTGCTTGTCTGCGCCAAAGGAGTGCTGAGGGCACAAACTAAACACGCCCACTTTGAGCCTTCCAAGCTCACTATCCATCACATAGTAAGTGTACAGCGCACATCCGTTACAGCAAACAACTCAGCTCCGCATTGGCCCCTTCTCCCTCTGTGTTCATATTCGCTGCCAAGGTCCTCCGGAGCTCAGCCTACACCCAGCCCCTTGTTTCAGTTCCCACTCCATCTTCATCCAGTGGCCATCAACCTGCTTAGACACTATTATAGAGGAGCTCTAGTGCACCTCTGCCCAGGTGTTCTAGAGTCATCTGCAGAGACCCAGTCACACTATGAGGTCTATTCTCTGTGCTCTGAGTTGTCTTCATTAGGGGATTCTCCCTGCCCAATGTCAGTTATAAGCCTCTGTGTCACTCCACAAAATGGGAGGCTCCTAGGAGATGCCTAAGCACCTCCGAGCTCTGGAACCTAGCTACGCATCTGGTTTAGCTGCACACCTGGTTTACATTAGACACTTTTTAAATGCTTACTGAGTGAACTACTGAACCCCAAACACTTATGCCACTGGTTAGAGCATCCTGAGGAAATCAGCAAGAAGTCAAAGATAGTGAAAACCACAATTTAAGGAGGAAGGAAGGGACGAAGTAGGGACGGAGCAGGGATAACAGAAGCAGAGGAGAGAGCGGAAAAGAACAGGGAAGGATGCCTACAGAATCAGCCCCTGGGGTTCTGCTTCAGCTGATGCTACACACCCCTTCCAGTGCCATCCCATGTCTCCTGGGGTGTCTTGTTCCGGCTGTGTGACTCATTCTTTATCTTGGGGGACAGCCAGAGTCCTCCCATGTCACTTCCCAGGTGGGGTCTAGGACAGACTCTGCTGCACACAGAGGCACTTGAGATTCATCTTCATTTGAATTCAAATATCCACTTGGTTAAGGCGCTCAGCCACCTCCAGAGAGCTGTGATGCACTGCACGTCAGTGAGCTCGCAGCAGCTCACCGACAGCTGTGCACTGTTTAGTTTAGTGATTTTATTTTTAAGACAGGCTCTCTTGTTCTTATGGAAAGGAGAGAAGAGGGCAACCGGGGAGATTCTGAGTGATGACAGTACCCTGGGGGGATATTGAACATCAGGGGGAAATTACCTTCCTGATGACTCAGAAACAGGAAATGGTGACCCAGAGGCAACACACGAAGGGCAGGCATGCACATATGTGATGACATCACTTCCCTTTCTTGAGGTGGTGGTATGGGAGTGAAAGAGAGGAAAGACAGCAACCTCAGAGAGGCCAGAGGGTCTTCTGAGTGTCTTTGCTCACGTCTCCACGTCACCAGCCCCCTTTCCTGTACGCAGTGATTTTGCCTATGACACACGATCCGTTTCCTCCCTAACCCCCTCAGATTCTGGCTGCAAAGACAGAAGCCAGAGTGTCAGGCAGATGCTCAGTCCCTCAGAGAGCAGCACACCCGTGATGGGAATCTCTGAGCAGTCAGCACAAAGAACCTGGTTCCTAAGCCCCCAAGCTGCTTGCCCACTCCTGGAGCACAAGTGTGACCCCACCGCCCCTGCTGCACCACTAGGAAGGGTGGGATAGCACCCCTAGCAGCCATCAGCCTGACACAAAGCAAAAGTGGGGAGACTCAAGAATGTGCATTTGAGCATCCAGAACATCACTGTATTTGAAGACAGCAGGGGACCCTCTCTAGAACAAGGCACATAGCACATCGTAACTATGGAGTTAGGTGAACACTAGGTACTAAAAGACCCTTCTCAATCTTACCACAAAGTGGTGACCCAGGCTACCAGGTGGGCCTATTCTGCCAGGCACTGGGACAGCTCAAACCCCAATCTTCCAAAGCGAGAGGACTTTCTCCATCCACAAGACTTCAATTTTGCATAGAATCGACTCTGTTTGTACAGTCTTGTCCTCCACCTGCAGGAGCCAGCAGGTGTGAGAGTCCCAGCAGAGAACATGTGGAGAAGGAAGTTCGTGGGATATAGTCAGCATTCCGCACACAGCAGCTTGCTCGTGATCTGCTCTCTCCATGGGAGTTCAGGGCGACACACAGCCCAGCTGTAGTTTCTGTGACAGCACACAGACCAAGGGCAGAATGTCACATCCACGAAAACAATCAGCAAAGTCTGACCTGGAGTTTACCCACATTTATCTTCCCTTTCTGTCTTCTCCAGAGAAGGAAGATAAAACAAGGTGTCACCCTGCCTACCCAGCCTCTTTGTGAGAACAAATCTGTGCTACTTATAACAAGAGATACAAGATACCATGAATCCAGTCAGCAGCTTCGTGGTACCCCTGGGTTTCTTCTCAGTGAAACTAACATTCGCACTTGAAACAATGCCTACACATGTGTATCCAAGAGTCATCCTGGAGGGGATGGGGAAGAAACAGTCACATCCAGAGTTTTGTCTTGGGAAAGGACTGATGGATCCCAGTGAGTGTGGGGATGCCATGGCCCTGGGCAGCATGTGGTCCCCCCTGATACTACCATGCTGTCCTCAGCCCCAGAACACCCAACCCTTAGTCTTGTGGTCTAGCCATTCCTTATTCAGGCAGACCTACCTATTCAGAACAGGCTGGAGCTGAGGTAGATGCCATGGTTTGAGGTGGGTCACCGTTGTGAGACAGCCTCCAAGGACAATTGCAAGAAGGAACAGAAAATGACTTGCCGGTATGACAAGAGGTGTGTCTCTCAGGAGATATCAAATATGGTTCTCACATTGACCCCCAAAAGTAGCATCACTGTGGAAACTGAGTCTCAGAGATACTGAAGCATCCTGGACCTTAGTGTAAGTCTTTGGTGGGGACCAGCCCTGACTCTCCGTGACTTGCTCTCCCTGCTGCCTCTGACATACAGAAACAGAGCATACACAAGGTACTGCAGAGTGTCTACCTCATCAGAATCTGCCCAGCTGGACTGGAGGTGTGGCTCAATGACAGAGCACTTACCTTGCATGCACAAGGCCTATACCCAGATCCTCAAAAAGGAAAGACTCTATCTCCAGTCTCTCCCATAATGAAACCAGAGCCTGAACCACTAGATACTCATTCTTGGAGACTTTAAAAGGTTTCAGAGTTTTCCTTCAACTCATCAACCTTCACTGGGCTTCAGACACCTGACCAAACCCAAAAAAAAGATTTTAAATACTAAATCTTTGGAGATTGAAATAGGCAAGTGGTGATCTATGACTCGGGGTTGGGTGGGATTCAGAATGGCTGGGCTTTTGATGAAGATTGGAGTCTCCATCAGAAACGATGGATCCCAGGCATTGTTACACAGCACCACAGACAACCCATTGCACTGCATCTGCATGTAAATAACACTTTATTGATACTGATATTGATTGTTTTTAAAACATCAAACTGGCAACCTGGGCATTTATGATGTGTGCCTGTACACTCAGCCTGAGTAAGAGGACCTGAAGTTTCAGTCCAACCTGGCCTACAAGGTAAATCTCTGTCCGAAAAATAAAATAAAATAAAAGTAGAACTTGACATGTTTATTGACAATTTTTTCAGACAATAGATCTGATCACAGTTACCCCTCCCACATTTCCTCCCAGATTCTCCCCACCTCTCCACCCATCTAACTCCATGCCTTCTTTTTCTCTCTTTAGAAAACAAACAAATTAAAATAAATAAATACCCGTATTTTTAAAGAAAGAATAAAAGCACAATAAACATACACAGAGAGACACACATACACACAAAACAAAACCCATAGAAACACAAAATCAGAAACCATAATATACAAACAGAAGACCAGTAAGATTTAAAAAAAAAAAAAAAAAAAGCCCAAACAAAGCAATATGAGACAAAATTTACAAAAACATCACTGAATTCATGTTCTGTTGGCCATCTACTGCTGAGTCTGGGCCTACCTGTAAGTATCCTTTATCTCCCCAGTGAGACTCCATTGGAGAAGACTAATTTTTCCTTTACACATGGTTGTCACTTGGAGACAGCTGCTTCGTTAGGGATGGGAGCCCATGTCTACTTTGCCTTCTCAGCACTGGGACCTTGTTCAACTTGAACCTTTGGAGGGCCTGTGCATGCTGCCACAGTCCCTGTGAGTTCATATGTGTGTCGTCCTGTTGTATCTGGAGGACACTGTTGCCATGGTATCATTCATCTCCTCTGGCTCTTACAATCTTTCTACCTCCTCTTCCCCAGAATTCTGTGAGCCCTGAGCAGGAGTGTTTGATAAAGACATCCCATAGGACTGAGTATAGAACTTAGCTTAGAGAAGTTTTGAATTGATTGCAATAAACAGACATATGGAAAAAAAAAGGCAAGCTGTAACAAGAAGCACTGAAGGATGCTGGGAAAGGGGAAGGACCAGTACTGGCGGTACTAGAGAAGTCAAGGTTGGTTGGTTGTATTTTACTAAATAAGGGGGAATGGGGAATCAATGTTTCAGACAGAAGAATTAGGAACATGGGTACAAGCGGACTGTAACTGTATGAATCCTACCCAGAACATAGTGACTCAAGCAACAGCAAGCTGTTGAACATCTGCATTCAATGGCTGCTCACAATACCACATCAGCATATCTATTGCTGTGTGACAAACCTCCCAAGACACAGAAGATACTGGCAATCATCCATTTGTTCACAGTTATCTAGTCTATTCTACACTTGGAACAATGAGTTATTTCCAACACACAATTGATTCTTGGTTTCCCTAACACTGGAAGACCCAAGATGGCTGAACTCATACCCTGGCACATCAAGCAGGATGGCTGCAAACTAGATATCTGTCTCTACTTCCTTTACTCCTTGCCTTTCATAGCACAGGGCTTTCTCTATGCTAAGAGCTAAGATCCTCGAGGAAGCTGGCCCCAGGTGTTTTGCTGCTATTTCATAGTACAAGATAGAACCCGGGGTCTCGTGCATTCTGAGAAAGCACTCTATCACTGAGCTGTAGCCCCAGGCTTTCTCACATTCAGTGAAGCGGGGAACTGCACAGATGTGGGTTTGGGGGAGCATGATCTCCTGGGTATTTGCCATGGTATCAAATAGTAAACTGTGAATTTGTCTCCAAAGCACTTCCCAGCAACCTGGCTACGGGAAGGTATTTGAATGGGAAGCATCTCAGAATCTGGGAATGGAAGCAAAAGTAGGAAAGACTGAGTTTTAATGTAAGGAATTTGAGTAATTCAGAGTATTCATTTGGTGCAAATCCTCTTGCAAGAGGTGGTGTTCTGCGTCTGCATTATGCAACATCTTGGTAGAGGTTGATCATAAGAAAGACCCCGGTTGCAACAGGGTGGGCTGCCGGCGATGTGAACCCTCATCGTGTACATCAAAACTGCCACTTCTGTATGGAGAAGTGCAGTCAGCAGCTGAAATACACGTTTCTCCCAGGGACCTCAGGCGGTCAGCTCTGAATATGTATCAGCGCTATCTATCTATATATCTCTTCCCATTTGCATTTTCATTTCCAGGTGAGCAGACTCTCATCTAAAATACAGCTTAGGGAGTGAGATTATAAATAAATAAATACATACACACATAAATAAGTAAATAAACATCACCACCTACACCAGCCTTCCTTCTACTACACAGTGGTAACAAGCAGAAGACACCAGAGAGCCACAGGTCCCCACGCACTGATTGCTTGGAGAGTCCCTGTTGTCCTTCCAGGCCTTTCTCTCCCATCTTTAAATTCTTTTCCTACAAAACCCAGCAGAACCTGAAACCCAGCCTGCTCTGGGCCCATGCTCCCCAGGTGACCCACTTTTTCAGCAGACTGACAAACTGTGAGAACAGATAAAAACAAAGCCACAACATGTAGCCAATGACATCCAATAAATTGCACCAAGAGCTGCAGCCCACCTAGTGTTTTCACCGTCAGGCAATCAGATTTTGCTCCTCTGGAGACTTGGACATTGATCTCCAGTTGACTGCTTAAACCTGAAACCATTCCTAGGAGCAAATAAGATACGTTTATGTATATCAGGAACTGGAGCAAAGTACAATAAGCAGCTCTTCCACAAAGAGCCATCTCCTAGGGTTCCCCTGGCAGGTAGAATATCCCCATTGTTTCCCTTCTCCCCACCTCCGGCTGTCTGGCATCCCCAAAGGTCTTCGCTCCTCGGGATGCCCAGAGTTTTCCTGCCTGAGCAACAGCCACTCACACTTTCTGACCTATCACAAAAAGAGTCTCTCGTTTTTTTCTGTCTTCCTCAGTCATCCTTTCTTCCCAATATTAAAAGTCTGATCCTTACACTCTGGAGACCTACATACAGCCTGGTGAGTTATCAATCGTAGGCATTATCCCCCTGAAGTTTGCTGAGACTATAGATCTTCACAGTTCTCACCGCATAGGACGGGGGAAGGGTGGGCAAGATGGCTCAGCTGCTAAGGGTGCTTGTGGCCAAGCCCGATGACTTGAATCCAAGTCCCAGAAACCGCACAATGGATGGACAGAAGTTGCCCTCTGACCTCCTCATGTGCACAGGGCTGCACACACTCTCACACACAAACACGTGCATATGCAGAAATGAAATAAAATAAATGTAGCAGGGAGAGGAGGAGAATAGGAGCTTGATGGGGTGGCAGTATGCTAATTAACTTGACTATGATTATTATTTTATATTGGATACATATAACACCATGTCAAATACCTCGTTCTAAAGGTATACAATTTTTATTGTAATTTATTGTATTGAGGACCTTATAGACCTCGAAGGGAAAGAATTAAAATCGGTGGGGGATTTCAGCTAGCTATGGTGTCAAAGAATGCTTGCTTGATAAGAAAGTTCTTGATGATCCAGGCAGCAAATGTGTCCTGCTGGCATCTCCGATGGAACGGAGACCAGATAGAGGACATTTGGAACCTGTAATAGAGGAGACTCTTCTTCCTGGAATTAATCTTATTTAAAGAAAGTTTGAATCAGAGGGGAGAAAAAGGATATGGATTGCTTACAAACTCTTACACCTCACACATCCCCTCTCCCCAAAGTTCTCAAAGGTTATTCAGTGTAAACGTGGGCCACCAACCATGAAGACCCTTTGTGTACACGGAATATGCTGTCACGCCAGGAAGGAGAGCCACATGCCACTCCCATAAACAAGTCATCCGTGACAGTCCGGCCACTATAAACCATTCCGAAATGCCCCAGAGGTGAGGATTATTTCCAGCAAAAGTCATCTCTGACGTCATCCCCTGCATCTGACAACTGTGACTTTCTGTTGGACGTTGGCAGATAACTTGGGCCTGGGGCAAAGACTGGATGCCAATAGTTTCCCAAAAGAGGGAAATTTAAAAAGGGAAGACTCACAATTAGCAAGGAGCGCCATCTAGGGGGCTTAGAGGGTAAAACTTTTCTTCAAGCACAGACCAGTCTGGTAGTACGGTAGGGTCTTAAACCAGAATCCTAGACTCTAGACTCTATGAGTCTTACAGGGCAGATACATCTGAGGCTGCATGCCTGCACTGCACCGCCTTGCCAGAGTCCGGAAGATTCCCAGTGAAGCGCTGCAGAAGCAGCTCAGTGCGCAGCACCTAAGAGAGTGTGACACAGTGATACATTAGAAGCACTTCCTTGGTTCTGGGCAATGTTTTTGGTTTTTTGTTTCTTTGTTTTTTGTTTTTGTTTTTCGAGACAGGGTTTCTCTGTTGTAACTCTGATTGTCCTGGAACTCACTCTGTAGACCAGGCTAGCCTCAAACTCACAGAGATCCTCCTGCCTCTGCTTCCCCAGTGCTGGGATTAAAGGCATGCACCACCACCACCACCTGGCTCCTAGGGCAATATTTTTTTTAAAAAAAATGAACAGCCATATTTGCAAGTTTTCCGAAGTGATCATTTGTAATTAGGATAATTAATAGTTCCACATTTGAGCCTGAGATTCATGACTATTTTTTTTGACATAGCCATTGCCCTTAGCTGTGGGGTGTAGCGCATTCTCCACGCAGGTGCACTGTGTAATGAAAAAAATGTGCCCACAAAACTGGCTCCAGGTTGCCATCTACGCAATAATGCAAATGAGCAGAATTTTATTTTCTTCCGGCCTTCATGCTTAAGAGAATGACTTTTTACATAGGAAGCTAAATCCATAGACTCGCTTGAGGCTGTGTACAGTCAATGAACAGAAGGCCATGTGAGCAGGATGCGAGGAAGAGTCGGAAGTCAAAAATCACAAGATGGTGGTCTGTAAGCATGGAGAAGAGTTGATGAGGAGTACCCAGAAGGAAGAGAACGGGACCACACAAGGGAGGCATGGAGGCACAGGAATGTATGGGAAAGTAGTTAGGGGAGCCAGTGCCCAGATGCTCTCTGGACCAAGTGCCAGCTCGAGCCAGCACACTGTCATGGCCACCACCACACAGTCATTGCCATCTTTGTGGCCTCTCCACAATCCCCACCGCTGCTATGCTGTGTCTCCTACAGATCTCAGTTCCACACACACTCTCTGGCCTCCATATGGACTCAGCTACCATAGGGCACATGTCCCCAGAGGCCATGGCTCTCTGCATCCGGAATCACCGTTTCCTATGTGCCAAGAGCCTGCCAACTTGGCATGCTCCAGAGAAATGCAAAGCAAAATAGATTGATTGCTAAGATGGGGTGCACTCATTGAGTAAAAGGGGAGAGGAAAATCATTGTAGCTTCCTTTCCCATACCCCAAAATTAGAGACCTAAGTCTTAACTTCTGGCCAGTTGCTTGGCAACTGTTGTAAGTGGGTATCAGGGCCCAGAGAGCACTGGCCGGGTTTTCTGCTTTCTTGTTCTTGTCCCAGAACATGAAGTTGGGCAGGAACACATAGACTGGGTAGGTGAAGACAGTTTAGTAAGAATGAAAAAACGTACAGAGGAAAAGAGTGAGTGAGAGCTAGGAGAAAAGATACGGGGTTCAGTGGTGGATTGGAGCGGTGGCTCAACATAAGACCATTGGCTGTTCCTCACAGACCTGGGTTGGCTTCACAACACCCACATGGTGGCTGCTAATCATCCACAATTCCATTTCCATAATTCCACCAGGTATGCATGTGGTGACCATACATCCAGGCAGGAAAAACACTCATATGCATAAAATGAATATTTTTTTCTTTTTTAAAAAAGGAAGAAGAAGAAGAAGACATTCAGTGGCACCCATGCCCAGCAGATTGTGACCTCTCTAGGCCATCTCTTCTGTGTGTACTTTTTCTGAACCTGCTCTGTTACATGTCAACCGTCACAGGGAGGAGTTTCCAGTCTGGTTTCTTTGAATGCTAATTTCGACTTCACTCTCCATTCAGCTCTCCTGCCACAACAACATGGTTGAAAACTTTGAAAACGATGAATAAATGCCTACTTCTCTATACATCTTCCCCTCTCTCCAAAGAATTTTGTCATGATGAACAGATGCATGTTTCTGAGCAAACCAGGCCAATGCTTTTACTGTTCTCTTTGTTCAGTGAGGCCCAGGTGTGGCATCACCAGACCTCCTAATCTCACTGTGCTGTTATATCCTAACTGTGCTCTTATGCTGAGTGGGAGAGAAAACACTTGGGAGAAAGGTTCTTGTACTCCCCAGTTGGGCTATCAGACTGTCGCTTTTGTTGGAACAAGGCACAGTTCGCACCTCACGGGGAATAAGAGAGAGTTTATTCTTGAGTGAGCAGCATTGGCCCAGGAATATGAATTCAGGTTGACACAAATAGCATTGCAGTCACAAGCAGCTTTGTGAAGTTGTTATGGTTACAGAACAAAAGAAAGTCACAAAGCAGGGCACTTTGCAAATATGTTGTTGGTACAAGCATCAAGGTAGGCAGGGTTATAGCAAAATGGGAGAGATCTCTGTGACAGCTTTTGGATGCTATCTGGTGACAAGTCTTGACTTGTGAATTTGTAGAAGCTAACAATCTGTGAGATGAATACACCCCAAAAGGTTTCTCCTGATAGTCACAAGGATGGTGGGTCAGACACAGAAGAGGGCACCGATTGGCTATTAAGGTGACTTAAGGATAGTACAAGATCATTTCACTCTAGATCTGCAACTTTCCAACTCTACACAATCAGGAAATATACAGCCTTGTAGACATTTTAACATGGGTGTGGGGTTTTTCTAGGAACTTCAGATCAAATCATTTTGTCCCCATTTGCAAAGTTAGCATGTTTAGCAGGCACACAGGAAATCTGAAGCTAACCTCCAAAGAAAAGATACAAAAGGTTTCCTTCCACTCTCCACATCTACCAAAGGAAAAGACATGAGGACAGAACTCTGCCAAGCCAGAATGGGTGGGGACCTTACAACCTCACAAAACCAACCAATTTTATAATCTTTGACCCAGTAAGATGATAGAACTAAAGTAACAATAAGAATCTAAATTCCACATCTCTTATAAATTTAGGGAGCCGTACTAGAGCCTACAAGTAGACTCCTGTCCCAGTGTGCAAGTGTGCCTCATACACAGAGCAACAAAATGCTTCTCTAGTCAAGGCAAGTAGCTATAGATCAGGCCTTAAACAGCAGGACCTCCCAAATGGCAGGTTTCTTATCTGACTGGTACTGGTTACAAACAACAGAAATGCCAGTGATTTCACTGGCCATTCTGTATGTTAGAAGTCCAGATGCATTCAACATGTATAATGCAGAACATGTTTAGGTCACCTCCCTTATATTAAACTCGCATGCCTTTAACTCTGAAGAATGTCTGCATACAATCTAAGTAAATAACGTTTAGACACTGTACCAGTTATTTCTTTGTTTCTATGATAAAATGCCATGCTCATGGCAACTTATAAAAGAACTTTATTTGGGTTTATGGTCCCAGAGGAACAGGAGTCCATTGTGATAGGTAAGCATAGCAATCAGCAGTAGGCATGGGGTGGCAGGAGTAGGAAGCTGAAAGTCAAGTCTTTCACTGGAATTAAGGCCAGGCTATATACTCTCAAAGACTGCCCCCAGTGACTACTTCCTCTGGCAGGGCTGCACCTCCCAAACTTCCCCAAACAGCACCACCAACTGTTCGAGAGTTCAAACCCCTGAGCCTCTGTGGAACATTCTCATCAAACCACCAGCACATAGATCTACACAGTTTTAGTCACTGATCAAAGGGCAGTACATGCACTAGAACCAACATAGCTGGACAGTGGTGGCACACACATTTATCTCAACACTCAGGAGGCAGAGACAGGCAAATCTCTGTGAGTTCGAGGCCAGCCTGGTCTACAGAGTGAGTTCCAGGGTAGCCAGAGTTACAACAGAGAAACCCTGTCTTGAAAAAAAAAAAAAGCAGCTATTTGCAGAGGTCATTAAAAGATTTGCACATAAACAGAAACTCAGATGAACCTTCGCTTTGTTAATATACAGTTTCCTCAGGAGTCAAAAACCTTATGAAACCAGCAAAATTTTAAGAAATTATCTTTTTTGGTCTTTTTTTTCTTTTTCCTTTTCTTTCTTGTTTGTTTGGTTGTTTGTTTTTCTAGACAGAGTTTCTCTGTGTAGCCTGGCTGTCCCAGAACTTGCTTTGTAGACCAGGCTGGCCTCTTTAACTCAGAGACCCACCTGCCTCTGCCTCTGGAGTGCTGAGATTTAAAGGTGAGTACAATCACTGCCCAGCATAAGGAATTATCTTAGCAAAACATAGAAGTCAATTACTTTCTGCAAATGTTACAAGAGCAGCATATTTTAAGAAAACCTTGTTGCTTTAAGACACAAAAAATAAATGGTTGTTAGTTTTTCATTAGTGCATCCAATTTTGAAAGTCTCTTTAAAATAAACTTACATTTTTGAGGCACCTTTTACAAAACATTTTGAAAATAGCACTAATGACCATAAACAAACTTACTTAACCTGGTGATTAAATGCATCCCAAAATGTGATGGCCCTCTCTGATCAGATAGATCTATAACATCATTGAAGGATCTAGGCCTCAGGCTGCAGAGAAGTCTGGCTTGGCAGCTAAAAGCCACCTGCAGCTCTTCCAAAGGCAGAGAGGGTGGGAGAGAAGGGGCAGGGAACAAATTTGTTTTTAAGATCTCAGCCTAAATGGAAATTTAAATACACTAGAATCTGCTGAAAATCTGCTCTGCCAATTTATCAGGGCTCCAAACAGATACTTAAATCCAAACTACATTTGATTTGAGTTGCTGTGGATGGTACCGGAGAAATTCTGCCACGCAGTCCAGGTGTGGTAGCGTTTGCCTGCCTGAGTGACCTCCCCTCTCCCCCACCCCCACCCTCACCCCCACCCCCACCCCTACCCCCACCCCCACCCCCACCCCTACCCCACCCCTGGGGGCTTTCACACAGTTCGGTCTGGCCAGCTGCCTTCTGCAGGAGCCAGGAGTGGTTCAAACCAAGCGGGTGCATGACACAGTATTACCAGCCGAGGGCAGTGTTGGCTCAAAATTTCCACATATCTCTTTGGTCTTGTATCATCTTGAGATATTTGTTTAATAACGATTAAAAAGTACTTAAAATTGCCCATAAGCCTGTCACTTCTTTCAATTACATCAGATACACTCCTCCCATCCAGTCTCCCCTACTGAAAGGCAGCGACCGTTAACATTTAATTGTATCCTTCCTGAGTCATTCACAGAGCTAAGCACAAATCCACCGCATTGGTATGGAGAGAGGGAGAGCACTGACTGGCTGCTCTTCCAGAGGACCCAGGTTCAACTCCCAGCACCCTCGTAACAGCTCGCAACTATCTCTAACTCCAGTTCCAGGGGATCCAATACCATCTTCTGCTTCTGCTGGAACCAGACATGCACATGGTGTACATACATGCAAGCAGACAAAACACTCACACACATAAAATAATAAAAATAATTTTTTAAAATTAATTCCACTATGCTTGTCCACACATCCACAGATACCCTCCAGCAAACTTTGTTTTCTCTCAAATATAACATATAAAATTGCTGGGCTCCCTACTCACATTTTATTTGATTAAATAAATACACTTGAGTCTCTTTCTGCCACACCCACAGTTTTAAAGTGGTCATGTGCTAAATAGCAATTTTGTGCGACAACCACCAAAAAAAATGTACTAATAAATATTTTTAGCTTTTCAGTTATAGATTCTACATTTCCCATCCCTGAGCATTGATTTTTATGAATCCTGGTAAGTACAAAGAATTTAGACCAAGGATATTTGCCCTTTTTTAAAGGACTTGCCTTTTTTAAAAAATGGTTTTCAAAATGTATTCAGTGTTTGGGATTGAAACCAGGGTCATAGGTGAGCACTCTGCCCTGAGCTCCAGCCCTGGTCATTTCATTTCATATTTTATCAAGTTTTGAACAGTTTTTAAACATACTTTGAAATATGCTGTGCATTAAAAATCATTACAGCAAAACCAGCAAGATGGCTCTACAAGTAAAGGGGATTGCCCTTCCACCCAACTGCCTGAGTTCAATTCCCAGGACCCTCATGGTGGAAAGAGAGAAAACCTAGTGAAGGCAGTTGTTGAAATTAGCTTAAGTTATTTTTTCTCATTACAAATATTTTTGAAACAGAAATTTTCCAAAGGCCACTAAACTATACCATTCATACAAAGAAATACTATTTTTGAAGTATTCTACATTTATCTCACCATGTTTTTTTATTTCTTTTAAGTGTGTTTCCTTTTCTACCTTGCAATCAACTTAAAAATCAATGAACCTAGTTGTCTCTGTCTGTCACCATCCCTACAGACAAAATCAGGGAATCAGTAGACAGGCTCCTGGATGTTCTTTGGTGCAAGAACTACCAATCTTCATCCTGCTGGTGAGACCCTGTCCTTCTGTCCTTCTGTTAAGTTGCCAGATTGAGTGGGAACCATCATGTCTGAGTCTCCAGTTGGGCAGGGGTGGGGAGCTGCATATGTCAACGTGAGAGAAGGTTAAAAAGCCGTGGCAGGACGGGAAGAGTCTGCAAAAAAAGGCTTTGCAAGTGACACCTCTCTGCCAAGGGTAAACAGGTGACAGACCAAAGTAGCAAATGCAACACACCCAGCTCAATCGACACCCAAGGAGGTGGAGATAAAGATGGAATAAATCCACCTTGCCCTGGGAATGCCCAGCTCTAAGGAGAAGGCTTTGCAAAGGAATAATAAAAACCGAGGGCATAGTCTTATAGCGGGAGAAAAGGCTGAGGGAGTTTGCAAGAGGTACTGTTCAGTATCCAAGCAGATTATAAGGTATGTGGGAATAAAAGATGGTGATAGCAGAGTCTGCAAAAATCAAAGCTGAATGAGAAGGAAGAAAGAGCACCAAGCAAGAAAAGTGTAGTCTCTCCCCTAGAGCAGGACTTCCCTGGAGAGAACCACACTGGTCCCCCTACCGATCAACTGCTGGAGCTGCACCACAGCTGCCTAGCGCCACCCCTGGGCTGGCACTTTAGCACCTACCTGAAATCCAAATCCCTGTTCTTTGTTGTCGCTGAGTTAAAAATAAAACTTTAAAAATACGACACACAATAAACAGAAAGTTTAGATGGCATGTCAGTCATTTCTATCATCACGGAATCTTTTTAATTAAATTAATTCTGTTGCATAAAAATGTTTGAAAGATCAGCTTGTCTCTGATCAACCAGAAGCAGAGTCAGGAACAAAAAACTAGAGGCAAGACTAAATCCAAATCTCAACACCATCTAAGCTGGAGAAATGGCTCCGTAATTAAAATCACAGTAAACAAAAGCACTGCAGCAGCCAATGATCACAGCCCCTCAAACTCCAGCTCTGGGAGATCCACAGCCTTCTTCCTCCCTCTGCAGCTACCTGCACTCACATACCCACTCCCCACACCCTCAAACATAGACACATAAGCATGTGATTTTTTTTAGGCCAACAATGCATAGTGGTATCAAGCTAGGGGGGTGCACACTACACGTTGGGAAGTGTAACTGCCTAGCAGGAGACCACAGCTGTTTCAACAAGGCCCACCGCTTGCACACTTTTAATCCCAGCACTGGGATTAAAGGCTAAAGCAGGAGGAAGCAAGTTCAAGGCCAGCCTGGGCTACATAGTGAGTTTTAAACAAGCCTGGCCTGTCCAGGGAGATCCTGACTCAAAACAGCAACAAAGGAAGGGGAGGGGTAGGAAGGAAGGAAGGAAGGAAGGAAGGGAGGGAGGGAAGGAGGGAGGGAGGGAGAGACAGAGAGAGAGAAAGAAAATTAATTTAATTAATTTTAATTAATTTAAGTACAGATGCAAGTTACCACACCCACTTCAGTCATCACATATACTTCAAACTCTCTCTCTCTCTCTCTCTCTCTCTCTCTCTCTCTCGCTCTCACTCTCTGGTGTGTGTGTGTGTGTGTGTGTGTGTGTGTGTGTGTGTGTGTATGGGTCTTCATTTCTGCCTTTGTTTCATGTTCCTTGGAGTACTGTCAATATGAATTCGGAACCTTGATGGTGCAAATTTGGACTCCATGCATGCAGCAGTATGAAACCTGAGTGTTCAGACAACATATGTTTTACTCTCTGCCTTGGTAAGGTAAGTTGCCTCATTGTGTCCCCTTCTCCAGCCCAGTCTCACATAGAGTATCATCATATGGAAAGCCATCAGTATGTAAAGAATTCTCTATCAACATATCACTGGCAAACTTCAGTCTTTCTCTGCTGTCTCTGGTACCATAAAAACTGGAACTCGAGTTCAGAGGCTTTAGCCATGACTTTGGATGAGACCTGCCTGAGATGTGGCCTTTCCCTTTCGGGTTCCTCATTTCACTTGCTAGAGTGTTTTTTGTTTGTTTATTTGGTTGGTTGGTTGGTTGGTTGGCTTGGTTTGGTTTGGTTTTTGCTTTATTTTGCTTTTCTTGTTTAGTCCTGAGAATTACTTAGTTTCTTCACATACATCCAGGACTTTTGAAATATTTTTCTAATGTATAATATAAAATTACCAGGTAAGTCTTGGTAATTTCTGTGGAAGAAAGCTGGTTTCTATAACGCAATCCTTGTTTATAGCACATGAGAATGGGATCACTTGAAAACAACTCTGTTGTCTGTTACCATGATTGACACCATGACCAAAAGCAACTTAGGGGAGGAAAGGGTCTGCTTGTTTTCCATTATCAAAGGAAGCCAAAGCAGAAACCTGGGAAGCAGGAACTAAAGCAGAAACCATGGTGGAACGCTGCCTACTGGCTTGCTTCCCCTGGCTCGCTCAGCTACCTTTCTTACATAGCCTGTGCCTACTTTGCCCAAGGATGTCACTGCCCATGCTGGGTTGAGTCCTACTACATCAATTGGCAATCAAGAATATGGCCACAGGCCAATCTGTTGGAGGTAATTCCTTAACTGAGATTCCCTCTTCCCAAGAATACTGAGATTTGGGTCAAACTGACAAAAGCTAACTATGGTAATATGCTTTAGTTCAAACCCAATGGCAGTCCATTCATTGCTTCCTTGAACCCTGAGCATGTCTTAGAACTCTAGAGCAGTAGAGCCTTAGAGCTCTTCCCTTTAAGGATGACACTGAGGTCCAAGGAATCAACATGAAATGCTGGTAGTGGAGATGAGGGCTGAAGCGCTCTCCTGTCACAGAGAACAGCCCTGTCTCATATGTTCCTTGGAAAATCTCCTGCTGGGCCTGGTTTGGAGGGAGGAGAGCTTGGTGTTCTCAACAGCTCAGCGCTTAGAGTACTAGCTAGCAACAGGAAGGTCATGTTGGTATGCAGGGCACCTAAGAGAACACAGGAAATAGAGGCCGCCTAGCTCAGCACTTAATGTCTTCTGAAAGGCAACAGTGTGCCACGAAGAGGCTGCTCAAGAAAAAGCAACACCAGAAGCCCTAGCTGGGATCGCTTTCCAGTGTTCCAAGTGTATCATTTCAATGGCTACATACGAACACAAAGACATATCGATATGACCCATGTTAGTTACATGAGCAAGACAGTTTGTTTTTACATACATATTCCAAGACAGTTTTTACAATAGGCTTTCCTCAGTAAGGCTTGCAAAAATCACCGCCAACTAGGGCCAGAGAAATCAAGAGAAGACACACAGAGGCCAAAGGTAAGAAGGACGGGGGCAAATTGAAGAGTGATGAAGAATGGGGCACTTTGATTCCCAGAACCCATGCAAAAAATGGAAGGATTGAGACCACAAAGTTGTCCTCTGACTTCTACATGTATGCCCTGGATTGTGTGCTCACACACACATATACAATAATAATAAATTGAATTATATATATATATATATATATATATATATATATATATATATATATACTTTCATATAAGCACAGTGAAATTATTACAAAAGGAAGTTAACATGGAGATAAAATCTCACTTTTCACCAACTCTCCCAGTAGTGCTTTTTATAGCCAACAAAAAATTTATGTTTCAAGTTTTGGACCTCTTTCACCTCCCTGATTCTAAAAATTATTCAGACAGATTTTCCTTGAGGTTCATAACCTTGGCAATCATGAAGGTCATAAGCTTGCAATAGAATGTGTTTTCCAAAAATGGCCACTGAGATATTTTTGTTTTCATGTAAACTTCTAGAACATTCTTGCCACTGATAATGAGAAGGTGGAGTCTATTTCCCCTACCATGGAAGCAGAGTAGGATGGTCACAAAACTTTGACAATCAAGGACAGCAGGGACACTGTGCTGTGAGTTCTGAGGCTAACTCGCAGAAGGATAGAGTTTTATGTGGTTCTTCCTACCTTTCCTAGGTATTCTGTGACATCAATGAAAGGCTGACTAACACAAGAGATGGTAATATCTTCCGAATTCCTGTGCCTTACCCCAGGCCGAAAGTCTGAATCACTTCTTATACTCTCTGCTATCAACCTGTGCTCTGAGGACCAAAAGCAGTTTGTGGGAAATTCAGAATCTCAGGCTCTCTGCTACTAAATCAAAATGCAAGTTTTAAAAATAAGTCTCAGGATAAATTGTAGGCCTGTTAAAATCCAGATGCTATATACAGAGACTCAGCCATTCCGGGTAAGATGTGGTCTCTATTCACAGCTGCCCTGTGGGTGAATGTGGGAAGAAAGCGAGACTCAAACAGAGCCAAGTGGTCGGCACCATCAGCTTCACTTGTTTGGCAAAGGGATGTGCGACCAGAAGACCCCATGGGCACAGGCGGTGGCTGGTCTTCCTTGTCACATTGATAGGATTTGGAATGGCCTGGGGTGGCATCCCTCTGTGCCTTTGGAGAAATTTCAAGAGGGATTTAACTAAGGCAGGAAAACCCCTCCTGAATATATGGATAGGCACCATCCCCTGCCTGGGTCTCAGGGACAAGAGAAAAAGCACTCTGAGCATCCTCATTCCCCACCCACTGTGTGTGTGTGTGTGTGGTGTGTCCTTCCTGACTGCAGTGTGTGTGTGTCCTTCCTGACTGCAGTGTGTGTGTGTGTGCCCTTCCTGACTGCAGTGTGTGTGTGTGTGTGTGTGTGTGTGTGTGTGTGTGTGTGCCCTTCCTGACTGCAGTGTGTGTGTGTGTGTGTGTGTGTGTGTGTGTGTGTGTGTATGTCCATGTGTCAGTGTCCTTCCTGATTGTAGATGCAATGTGAACTGTTTCATATTCCTGCCAGCACAGATTCTTTACCATGAGGGACTGCTTTCTCTCATATCCTAATCCAAAATACGCCCTTCCTTCTTCAAGTCATTTTTGTCAAACCAATGAGAAAAGTGACAGTAAAAATAATTCAATGGGCCAGACATGGTGGTGCGCACTTTTAAAGCCAGCACAGAGAGAAACAGCTCTCTGTGGATTAGAGGCCAGCCTGGGCTACATGGAGAGTTTCAGGCCAGCCACAGTGAGACCTGGTCCTTACATAAAATAAAAAAAAAATTAAAAAAACAGAATTTAGGGTGTATATTTCAATATATAAACATAAATATATGGCTTGCATGATTATATATGACTTCCATTAAAATAATAAAAGAAGTACATAGCACTCAAAATGCAAATGTGTACATTTGATGCAAATAATTTTTCAGGGACCACCACCACTTGCCACCTTACTTTCAGACTCCAGCCACACAGGGAGTTCTGCCTCACCTGTGAGCCCACCTACCACATCTTCTCAGTCCCTGGGCTCCCCTAATTCTGATGCACATTTCAAGCAAATATGTGCAGGAGCAGAGCCCTTCCTAGAGGGGTCTTGAAGGCTACACCTGAAGGAGTTTCTAAGGTTAGAGGCAGAGCCTGTGTGCTTCTGGCTCCCTTTAACTCTAAGCATTCTACACCCAGACAGGCACTTACTTCAAACCCCCTCCCTCCTTCAGTCACTAAGGCTGAAATGTCCTTCACTCTGTCTGTTGAGAAGTTTTGCTTTTAAAAATACAAGCAAAAATAAGGACACAGATACTGAATCACAGTGATTAACTTCACCCAAAGATGATAATTTGTCTAATTTGATCACTGTCCAGATGACATAAAACTGAGCCACTCTTTCTGCCTAAGTCTGATGCCTTCACTGCAGTCAAAGAATCAAATAAATAGAAATTATTTCCCCCAGTGCAGAAATAAAATGGCCTTTCAAGAATCCCTACTGGGCCGGACAGTGGTGGAGCACTTTAATGCCTTTAATTCCAGCACTTGGGAGGCAGAGGCACGTGGACCTTTACAGATAGAGTAGACAGCAGTCTTGTCTCAAAAAAAAAAAAAAAAAAAAAAAAAAAAAACCAAGAGGGAGAGAAAGAGAGACCCAGGGAGAACTGACTTGCCCCCAACAGTTGTATAGTCACACGCCCCTCTACACAGGCAATAAATACATTTTAAAAAAAGAAGAACCCACACTGAAAAATAGTGTGGTATCTATCCATGGATATAAGTAAAGTTCACCTCATGGTACAGAGTTGAACACAGGGAAAAGTGTCCACTTCTCCATTCCTATCACTGGTAAATAGAAACAGCTTCCTAAGCACCGCACCAGATTAGATCATCTTTATCAATTTTATTTAAATTAGTCAGGGAATAAAATACTACAAGCCTTCAAAAACTCGTATAAAATTTAAATGCCAAACCTGACGGATTATCGTAATCCACACACTAGGGGAACACCCACCCGGGTCAGGACACCCCAGAAACTCACTCACAAGCCACCTCACACTTTTATGGTTCTCAGCTCTCTGCTTTCCTAGTCTGTCACTTAATGGTTGCATGGGTTGGCGATCCTCAAAGACACATATGGTGGTTTAATTCTTCTATCTTTAAAACTTCATATCTCTAGTGGTGGTACATGTTTTTAATCACAGCAAGGAAGGCAGATCTCTGTGAGTTCAAGGTCATCCTGGTCTACATAGTGAAACCCTGTCTCAAAGAAGTAAAATAAAAATGAAACTTCCCACCAGTAAAATATTTCCCCAGTATCTGGTGTATCTATTTCTGTTCAGCAGGATGCCTTTAAGATTCATGCATGGGGTGGGGACTGGAGAGATGACTGCTCTCCCATAGAACCTGGGTTCAATTACCAGCACTACATGACACTACACGACAGTTCACAACTCTCTGTAACTCCAGTTCCAGTACTTTCTACAAAGTGAGTTCCAGAACAGCCAGGGCTGTTACATAGATGAAAGTCTATCTTGAAATAAAAAAAAGCCAAAGAAAGAAAGAGAGAAGGAAAAGAGTAGCCTGTGCCTTCTTGGCTGCAAAGTAGTTCCATTGAAATCACTCTTCTATTATCATCTCTAAGAAAATTAATATTAATTGTTGGGGAAGTTTATTTTTATGTTTGAAATTGTTTTATGCACTGTGGGGTGAGGGGCTGCCTAATGGGTGATCTGTATTGTTTACAGGTGTTGGATTTCTGTGGGGGATGTTTGGTTGCTCCTCCTCCTGCTCCTCCTCCTGCTCCTCCTCCTGCTCCTCCTCCTCTTCCTCCTCCTCCTCATCTTCCTCCTCCTTTTCTTCTTCTGGAAGAAGTAGGTCACTGTGCCATACCTTTAAAACTTGTACCTAGTCTCATGTCCCATCCTCTCTGGTTCCTGTCCACCGTGAGGTGGACCACTCCTCATGGTAAGGTAAGGTTCACCTTAAGACCTAAGGTAAGACCACTCTGCCACATACTCCTGCTGCCATGATGCTCTGCCTCACCACAGGCCCAGATCCGATGGAGTCAAGGACTATAGACTGATAACTGAAACCATGCCCAAATAAATCCTTCCCGAAGTTATTTATATCAGGTGGCTATTTATGTAACCTTCCTTCTTAAAACTATAACCACTCACCTGTACACACAATGCTCCCAGTGTCCTAACCACCGTACCTGTACCAACTCCTAACACACTACACAACTATATGTCACAGTATTGTTTTTTATCTTTGGCTGCCCCCACTCATATAAGTACCCTGAAAGGAGAAATCAAGGTGACCTGGACAGAGACCAGAAGAAGCTATAAGGATATCTGAAGACCATGGTATAGGTGATGGTTTGTTTAGCCACAGGAAGACAGCAAGTGTCTGGTCAATGTTAAATAAGCATGACTGTTATTTATTCGTCCCTTTGTTCACAGTGGAAAAGAAATGCTGCGATTGTAAATGAACTGCTTGTCATTAAATTAATCATGTGTATATACAGCTACTTGTCAGGAAGTCATTTAGAAGGAAGGAAACATCCTGTACTGGAATCCCAGAGACAACAGTGCAGGCATAAGAAGATAAGAGAATCCTAGGTCCCCAGACAAGCAGAAGCCCTGGCTTCCAACTTCTAAAATTTCTCAGCACATTTGATTTCTCTAGACTCATTTCTTCTACATAGTTTGATAAGCACCGTTTCAGCATGCTCTCGTCTGTCTGTTCCCAAATACCCAGAGAGACTGAGAGGAGATCTCAAGTAAACCTTTAAAGATCTGAACAATCAGAGGCAAGTGTTTTATGGTCGTTCTTACCACTCCTGCTCTCTAATCTCTCTAACTTGCCAGGACTTAAGGAGGGACTTAAGGAACTTGACTTACATAAACTTGCTTCTTTCTAGCTAACTCTCTACTGTACCCCAAAGCATATCCTAGGCCCCCTTGATCACAGGTCCACCATAACTCTGCCCAAGAAAGGCACCCAGACAGTGGAGAGGTCCCTAAAGGACAGCAAAAGCCAGAGCAGTCCTACCAAAGTACACTGGATGTCAGGTTTTGGTGCATTACTCGATTACATAAGGTGGCCCTGCTCAGACCAAGAGCCCTCCCCAGTTGGCTTTTAAATGAGCCCTCATACTCTGATGCCCCACCAACAGGCAACACTCTTGGTTATTAGGATATTTTATCTACATGGCACCAAATACTAACTTGTACCTATGCCTGCTTCTCTGTCTATGTTCACATGCTAGCCCACCCCCAACCCTTCAAGTGAAACTAATATTGTGGCCAATAGCCATTATGGGCAAAATAATGGACTATACTCCAACAACTCCCTAAGTCCCAGCAGTACATGAAGCAGGCCTCTTCCCCTATGGTTGTTTTGTTTTTAGAAAGAGTCTTGAAGCTGAGTGTGATGGTACAGACCTGTAGTCCAACACTCAGGGGAGACAGAGGCAGGAGGATCTCTGCAAGCTCAAATCCAGCCTAGTCTACAAGCCAAGATCCAGCGACACATAGGGAGAGCCTGATTCTAAAATGAGAAGGAGGTGAAGATGAGGGAGTCTTGCTATGTAGTCCACGCTAGCCTCAAACTTAGAATCCTCCTACCTCGGTTTCCTTAGTGCTGAGGCTACAAGCATGTTCCACCATGTTCTACTGGTTCACATACAAGTTCTAGTCTAGGAATCTCTGGAGAGTTTCCACTTTCCCTAGTATCCACTCAGAGTCCAGAATCATGGAAGCCTGCAACTACATTACATATGAAATTCTTCACATGCAAAACACCAGGTAGACCAGTTGCCTAAGAGTCAGTAATGCTGTATAGAAGGAAAATTCTCTGAATGACCTCCTGACACTTGATTCACATTTTATTCATCCAAGAGCAGGAGGGTCTGTTTAATAAGTATGGGATGTAAGAGCAGGATGGTGTTTAATTGTCCCCACCTCTTACTACACCTTCTAATCTGCAAGTCACATCACCAGAGCAGGCTTCTATGTTTTCTAAGGACAGTGCTTAAGTTGCCTTTTAAAAATTAAACTTCACGTGGTAGTAGTACACACCTTTAGTCCCAGCACTTGGGAGGTAGAGGCAGGAAGATCTCTGTGAGTTCGAGGCCAGCCTGGTCTACAGAGTGAGTTCCAGGACAGCCAGAGTTACAACAGAGAAACCCTATCTCAGAAAAAAAAAAAAAAAAACCTTAAACTTCTAGGGCTCTAGGGCTGGCTAAACTTCTAGGCTCAGCAGATAAATGCACTTGCCATCAAGCCAAGTGAACTGAGTTCTATCCCTGGGACCTACACAGCGGAAGGAGAGAACTGACTCTTGCAATTTTTCCTTTAACCTTCACAGGCAAGGTGTGGCAAGCACTTATACACACACACACACACATATACACAGGCACGTGCACACATACACACGGTGTGGGGGTAGGTGCCATGTCTCAAACACGACTGAAGGTATGGATCAGGGTGTAGGTCAGCAATAGAGCCTTTGCCCGGCATGTGCACAGGTCCTGGTTCCGATCCTCGGCACCACAAGAAAATAAAATGAAGCCTACAGACACTTCACACACATGCACCCAGTCGGAGCACTCTTCTATTTGCTCACAGGCAGGCACATCATCTTGTTCCTTCATGGAGAATAACAATAATGTTAACCTCCTAAGGAGGCGTAACTTGGCACAGTAGGCTCAGCTGTGAAAGCACTAGCTCACTAGGCTGACAGCCATAAATGAGTTACTGGCCCCTCTGTGCCTCAAAATCCAGTCCCTAGAATGGAAGACAATGTCAGCTGCCCTCTTTATCTCAAAGGGGTATCGATGACATCATGGAAGCCCAGAATACTCTGGACACTAAAATCGGCCAAGACAGTGTGTGTGAAACTCAGCACTCGCTCTGGGAACATTTGAATGGCCTTGGCAGCACTCCAGGCTTTTGAGACCAGATGGGCTCAGCTGCACCCTGGGGGCGGGTGTGGAGAGGCCTGCAATGCCTCCAGTAAACAGAAGCAGAAAGATCGTGAGGTACAGGCCACTCTGGGCTTTGTAGAAAATCCTGTCTACAAAACCCCAGCTGCTTTATGTGGTTTCCCCAGTCCGAACTGCAGCCTATCACCACACTGCTTCTCCTTGCCTCTCAGGCAAAGCTGAGGGGAATCACTGACCTCAGGATCACCCTCTAGACTGTGCTGTGGAACACAGACGTTTGCACACACACCAGATCTAGTTTGTTTTTCCATGGCCTCTTGGTGGCCTGGCCCTATCAGCTCTTGGCCAGCGGGAGCTGGAATGTTAATTGAAGTGGAGTTAGGAGCTGATGCTGATAAGCATTGCCTAGCAACGTGCCACCCGCTCATCAAGATCCCCTGGCAACCTCTGAATCCCCTGTATGTTGGAGTTCTGTCTTGCCAACTATGATGAGTTCCTTTTTCTCGCAGAAGGTGTGGAACACAGGGCGCATAAAGCTAGAGGCATCGGTGAGAGGTACTGCTCTGGCTCCACCCTCTCTGCCAAGCCAGGGAGGCAGGGAAGCCGGGTGTGGTGTGTGAAACCTGGCAAAGCAGCTACCAGCCAAGAGGTAAAGTATGAATTCAGATTGATGATGCCTAGCAGATGTCTAGATGATAGACGGATTATAGAAGATAGAGTAACAGGACATCCATCATATTTACAGATGTATACAGAGAAATACTTTACGTATAGACATATATGTATATACAGGAATTGACATATTCTTCATGGTGCTGGGGATTGAGCCCAGTGCCTTATTAATGACCCCAACACCATTTTACACACTTTACAATTAATTAAACAATTAAAAATTAATAAAGAAAATTCCCATTCCATTGCCACCTAAAGCCCTTTCTTTATCTCTACATTTTCTCACTGATTTTCAAGGATTCACAGAAAGCATTTCTGAAGGTGACCACGGGCAAACGATTAAAATGGTCCCAGCACAGCCATTTACAATAATAAAAAATAATAACCACAACAACAATGTGAAATCTTCCATCACATCACACACTTGAACACATTAAGCCAAAAATAATTAAAGCATACAAACGCCAGAACGGTGAACCTTGAGCAAGATTTCCTCACTGTGACTCAAATCCAAAAGGAGAGGGGGAAAAATACAGACCACATTGAAAATGCAGGGCAAAGCTCTGTAGGGGAAATTCAGCAAAGGGGAAGAAAATCCTTGCAGTAGTGGGCCAGAATCAATGCTATAGAGAAAGTTTAATAATCAGTAAAGGAGGGGAGGATAGAATCTATTCATAGTTATGTGCTTTCTATGTCTATTATGTATGTATATATAAATTGTTACACATAGATATGTATATGCCCCTCAAATATAAAACCAGGCTACAGAGACAGACAACTCCTTATTAGATAGATAGATAGATAGGTAGATAGATAGATAGATAGATAGATAGATAGATAGATAGGTAGATAGATAGGTAGATAGATAGATAGATTCAGATTTGATCCTCAATACTAGGTCTAGGAAAATACACTAAAGAATAGAATGCTTCTAATCATACAAAAACACATGCAAATATTGTTATTGCTTGTAATTTAGAAATGCAGAGAAAAATCTAAGGATCTAGCATAGGGAAAGAATGGAATAAACTACAGTCTATTCACATAATAGAATAATATGCAGCTATAGAAAAGAATAAGGCAGTTGTCTGTGGATTGGTACAGTGTCGAAGATATATTGTTAGGACTGTTACAAAACATTGTCCAGGATATATTGCGAATTGTAAGAGAGAATCTGCAGGAATAGAAGAGTGAGAGGGGACAGACTTTAACTGGAGAAGAAGCCTCTACCAGTTAGTGCTAAAGCTTCAGCTAGAAGTGGTTGCAGGTGACCTTAACGTATTGCGACAAGGGTGGTCAACTTTACACATAGCAATCGTGTGAACACAGAGTATCAATATAATTTAAGATATTAGCCACTAATGACCCGTGGTGAGCCACTCCTTGCTGCCATGAGTGACATTGCAAGAGCCTGGATTCAATACTCAGCATCTAGATGCTAGCTGCTATATGTGCCTACCTTTCCAGAAGTTCCAACATCCACATTGGTGTTCCCTGCAGAGACAAGCTCCTGTAAATTACAAAGCTGACATTCACCCATAATGGTGTTCGGCCCCTTGATATTGCCCTGTGGAAAAATGCAAAGAGCAGAATCAGCCACATGTTCTTGTTAGCAGAAACATAAAAGGGAAAGAGCAAGAAGGGGTGCATGGAATTTTGGAAAGAGGACCCTGGGGCTCAGCAGGAGGATCAGGACACACTCGTGAGGGTGCGACTGAGCATGGTCAGAAGAAGGGAGGTTCTCAGGGCAGCGAGAAGAGGCTCACCTCGTGTCCAAAAGGGTCCTTGAATGAATTCTCTGAACCCTTCTGCCCCAGCCATGAGCATTTTTGCTCATGGCTGGGACAGAAGGATACAGAGGACAACCATGAAGAAACTCCAAGGAAGTTGCCTGCTTCCACAGTGGCAGTCTGCAGCCACACGGTGGCGAAAGTGCCCGACTTGTTAGTTACTGCATCTGTCTCAAGTTGGTCTGGAGGCTGAACCCTAACTTCTCAGGGGAATGGAGATGTTTTTGAAGCCATTCACATGATTGTGTCTCATGGACACACAGCAAGTTTGCCCGAAATACTGTTTTCCACGGTGGGAACGATGCATGGCGTTTCTAGAGGTACACGACAACATCAGAAATGAACACTACATCCTGAGAGGATCAGCGTTGGGTTGGAAAGAACATTGACATCTCTTCATGGCAAAAGGGGTTATTAAGAAAAATGGCCAAACTGGCTCTTTACAAGTCAGAAATGACCCTATAATATTTGATTCAGGACCCACAATATACCAACTCTCCACAATCACTAAGGTCTGATCATAACCTGCTATCGAGCATGATTCACTCAGGTGTGACTTATTTCTACACAGTGGTTCTCAACCTTCCTCAGATTGCTTGAAGAATTTTCCTCGTGTTGGGAGAACCCCAACAAGGAAATTATTCTGTTGCTAGCTTGCTACTGTTGCTTTGCAAAGCTACTTCTATCAAACTTAATGCAAATGTCTGATATGCAGAACTTCTTAATCGATCCCTGGGACATAGTACTTCAAGCACCAAAATGGTTGAGCCAGACACCATGTGAATTGCTGGCCTCTATGCACAGGCCCTGCTAGAACTTGTCTTCTCTTTTAAGTGGTTTTGTGTTCAGAATGAAACCTAGGGCTCTGTGAATACTGTAGAGGTACGATCCGAAACTTTTCTTCCTTTTGTCTTCTCATTTCTTTTCTTTCTTTCTTTTCTAATTCTTTGTTTGTTAAGTTTTTGAGTCAGGACCATTCCTAGTTCCCAGCACAAACATCCCACCCTTCTGCCTCAGTCACCCTTGTCTTTTGGTGACAGGCTGTGTTCTAAAGCCTGACAGACCTTCATACAAGTTGATGGAAGCAGAAGATGGAGCTCTGCAGGCATCATAGAGGAGAATCTTTTTCTACGACAAAACCTTCAGATGATTATGTTGCATGAGTGACTTGCAGGGGCCCTGATTCAGTCCTCAGCATATAGAGCTAGCTACTCTATGTGCCTACCTTTCCAGAAGTTCCAACATCCACATTGGTGACCAATGCAGAGACCAGCTCCTGTAAATTACAAAGCTGACATTGACGCGTAATGGTGTTCGGCCACCTGATATATCCCTGTGGAAAAATGCAAAGAGCAGAATCAGCCACAAGTTTTTGTAAGGAGAAACAACCATGGAAAGAGCAAGAAGGGGTGCATGGAATTTTGGAAAGAGGAACCTGGGGCTCAGCAGGAGGATCAGGACGTACTCCTGAGGGTGCGATTGAGAATGGTCAGAAGGAGGGAGGTTCTCAGGGCAGCCAGAAGAGGCTCACCTCGTATCCAGAAGTTCCTTGAATGAATTCTCTGACCCTTCTGCCCCAGCCATGAGTATTTTTGCTCATGGCTGGGGCAGAAGGGTTCAGAGGACAACCATGATGGAAACTCCCAGGAAGTTGCCTGCTTCCACAGTGGCAGTCTGCAGCCACACAATGGCGTAAGTGCCCTCCTTGTTAGTTACTGCATCTGTCTCAAGTTGGTCTGGAGGCTGAACCCTAACTTCGCAGTGGAATGGAGATGTTTTAGAAGCCATTCACATGATTGTGTCTCATGGACACTCAGCAAGTTTGCCCGAAATACTGTTTTCCACGTTGGGAACGATGCATGGCGATTCTAGAGGTAAAGGACAACATCAGAAATGAACACTACATCCTGAGAGAATCAGCGTTGGGTTGGAAAGAACATTGACATCTCTTCATGGCAAAAGGGGTCATTAAGAAACATGGCCAAACTGGCTCTTTACAAGTCCAAAATGATCCTATAATATTTGATTCAGGACCCATAATACACTAACTCTCCACAATCTCTAAGGTCTGATCATAACTCCTATCGAGGATGATTCACTCAGGTGTGACTTATTTCTACACAGTGGATTTCAAGCTTCGTCACATTGCTTAAAGACTGTTCCTCGTGTTGTGAGAACCCCTACAAGGAAATTATTCAGTTGCTATCTTGCTACTGTTGCTTTGCAAAGCTAGGTCTATTAAATTTATGCAAATGTCTGATATGCAGCAGTTCTTAATCGATCCCTGGGACATAGTCCTTCAAGCAAGAAACTGGTTGAGCCCCGCAGCATGAGAATTGCTGGCCTCTATGCACAGGCCCTGTTAGAACTTTTCTTCTCTTTAAAGTGGTTTTGTGTTCAGAATGAAACCCAGGGCTCTGTGAATACGGTAGTGGTACGATCCGAACCTTTTGTTCCTTTTGTCTTCTCATTTCTTTTCTTTCTTTCTTTTCTAATTCTTTGGTTACTAATTTTTGAGTCAGGACCATTCCTAGTTCCCAGCACGAACATCCTACCCTTCTGCCTCTGTCACCCTTGTCTTTCGGTGACAGGCTTTGTTCCCAATCCTGGCAGACCTTCATACACATTGATGGAAGCAGAAGATGGAGCTGTGCAGGCATCATATAGGAGAATCTTCTTCTACTAGAAACCCTTTAGATGATTATGTTGCCTGAGTGACCTTGCAGAGGCCCTGATTCAGTACTCAGCATATAGATGCTAGCTGCTGTATGTGCCTACCTTTCCAGAAGTTCCAACATCCACATTGGTGACCACTGCAGAGACCACCTCCTGTAAATTACAAAGCTGACATTGACCCATAATGGTTTTCGGCCCATTCATACTGCCCTGTGGAAAAATGCAAAGAGCAGAATCAGCCACATGTTCTTGTAAGCAGAAACATCCAGGGAAAGAGCAAGAAGGGGTGCATGGAATTTTGGGAAGAGGAACCTGGGGCTCACCAGGAGGATCATCACGCACTCGTGAGGGTGCGATTGAGCATGGTAACAAGGAGGGAGGTTCTCAGGGCAGCGAGAAGAGGCTCATCTCATGTCCAGAAGGGTCCTTGAATAAATTCTCTGTACCCTTCTGCACCAGCCATGAGCATTTTTGCTCATGGCTGGGGCAGAAGGGTTCAGAGGACAACCATGAAGGAAACTCCCAGCAAGTTGCTTGCTTCAGCAGTGACAGTCTGCAGCCACACGGTGACGTAATTGCCCGACTTGTTAGTTACTGCATCTGTCTCAAGTTGGTCTGGAGGCTGAACCCTAACCTCTCAGGGGAATGGAGATGTCTTTGAAGCCATTCACATGACTGTGTCTCTGGGACACTCAGCAAGTTTGCCCGAAATACTGTTTTCCACGGTGGGAACGATGCATGGCGTTTCTAGAGGTACAGGACAACATCAGAAATGAACACTACATCCTGAGAGGATCACCGTTGGCTTGGAAAGAACATTGACATCTCTTCATGGCAAAAGGGGTCATTAAGAAAAATGGTCAAACTGACTCTTTACAAGTCCGAAATGACCCTATAATATTTGATTCAGGACCCACAATATACCAACCTTCAACAATCACTAAGGTCTGATCATAACCTGCTATCGAGCATGATTCACTCAGGTGTGACTTATTTCTACACAGTGGTTCTCAACTTTCCTCAGATTGCTTAAAGACTTTTCCGCATGATGTGAGAACCGCAACAAGGAAATTGTTCTGTTTCTAGCTTGCTACTGTTGCTTTGCAAAGCTACTTCTATCAAATTTATTGCAAATGTCTGATATGCAACAGTTCTTAATCGATCCCTGGGACATAGTCCTACAAGCACCAAATTGGTTGAGCCCCGCAGCATGAGAATTGCTGGCCTCTATGCACAGGCCCTGTTAGAACTTGTCTTTTCTTTTCTTTTAAGTGGTTTTGTGTTCAGAATTAAACCCAGGGCTCAGTGAATATGGTAGAGGTACGATCCAAAATGTTTCTTCCTTTTGTCTCTCATTTCTATTCTTTTTACTTTTCTAATTCTTTGGTTATTAAATTTTTGAGTCAGGACCATTCCTAGTTCCCAGCACAGACATCCAACCCTTCTGCCTCAGTCACCCTTGTCTTTCGGTGACAGGCTTTGTTCCCAAGCCTGGTAGTGCTTCATACACATTGATGGAATCAAAAGATGGAGCTTTACAAACATCATAGAGGAGAATCTTTTTCTACAAGAAAACTTTCAGATGATTATGTTGCCTGAGTGACCTTGCAGAGGCCCTGATTTACTACTCAGCATATAGATGCTAGCTGCTGTATGGGGCTTCCTTTCCAGAAGTGCCAACATCCACATTGGTGACCCCTTCAGAGAAAAGCTCCTGTAAATTAAAAAGCTGACATTGACCCGTAATGGTGTTCGGCCCCTTGATATTGCCCTGTGGAAAAATGCAAAGAGCAGAATCAGCCACATGTTCTTGTAAGCAGAAACAACCAGGGAAAGAGCAAGAAGGGGTGCATGGAATTTTGGAAAGAGGACCCTGGGGCTCAGCAGGAGGATCAGGACCCATTCGTGAGGGTGCAATTGATCATGGTCAGAAGGAAGGAGGTTCTCAGGGCAGCGAGAAGAGGCTCACCTCGTGTCCAGAGGGTCCTTGAATGAATTCTCTGAACCCTTCTGCCCCAGCCATGAGCATTGCTCATGGCTGGGACAGAAGGATACAGAGGACAACCATGAAGGAAACTCCAAGGAAGTTGCCTGCTTCCACAGTGGCAGATTGCAGCCACACGGTGGCGAAAGTGCCCGACTTGTTAGTTACTGCATCTGGCTCAAGTTGGACTAGAGGCTGAACCCTAACTTCTCAGGGGAATGGAGATGTTTTTGAAGCCATTCACATGATTGTGTCTCATGGACACACAGTAACTTTGCCCGAAATACTGTTTTCCACGGTGGGAACGATGCATGGCATTTCTAGAGGTACAGGACAACATCAGAAATGAACACTACATCCCGAGAGGATCAGCATTGGGTTGGAAAGAACATTGACATCTCCTCATGGCAAAACTGGGTCATTAACAAAAATGGCCAAATTGGCTCTTTACAAGTCTGAAATGACCCTATAATATTTGATTCAGGACCCACAATATACCAACTCTCCACAATCACTAAGGTCTGATCATAACCTGCTATCGAGCAAGATTCACTCAGGTGTGACTTATTTCTACACAGTGGTTCTCAACCTTCCTCAGATTACTTAAAGACTGTTCCTCGTGTTGTGAGAACCCCAACAAGGAAATTGGTCTGTTGCTAGCTTTCTACTGTTGCTTTGAACGCTATTTCTATCAAATTTAATGCAAATGTCTGATATGCAGCAGTTCTTAATCGATCCCTGGGACATAGTCCTACAAACACCAAATTGGTTGAGCCCCGCAGCATGAGAACTGCTGGCCTCTATGCACAGGCCCTGTTAGAACTTTTCTTTTCTTTTCTTTTATGTGGTTTTGTGTTCAGAATTAAACTCAGGGCTCTGTGAATACGGTAGAGGTACGATCCAAAATGTTTCTTCCTTTTGTCTTCTCTTTTCTTTTCATTCTTTCTTTTCTAATTCTTTGGTTATTAAATTTTTAGTCAGGACCATTCCTAGTTCCCAGCACAAACATCCCACCCTTCTGCCTCAGTCACCCTTGTCTTTGGTGACAGGCTGTGTTCCCAAGCCTGCCAGTCCTTCATACACAATGATGGAATCAAATGATGGAGCTGTGCAGGCATCATAGAGGAGAATCTTTTTCTACAAGAAACCCTTCAGGTGATTATGTTGCCTGAGTGACCTTGCAGGGGCCCTGATTCAGTACTCAGCATATAGATGCTAGCTGCTGTATGTGCCTACCTTTCCAGAAGTTCCAACATCCACATTGCTGACCCCTGCAGAGACCAGCTCCTGTAAATTACAAAGCTGACATTGACCCGTAATGGTGTTCGGCCCCTTGATATTGCCCTGTGGAAAAATGCAAAGAGCAGAATCAGCCACATATTCTTGTAAGCAGAAACAACCATGGAAAGAGCAAGAAGGGGTGCATGGAATTTTGGAACAAGGACCCTAGGTCTCAGCAGGAGGATCAGGACGCACTCGTGAAGGTGCGATTAAGAATGGTCAGAAGGAGGGAGCATCTCAGGGCAGCCGGAAGAGGCTCAATTCGTGTCCAGTAGGGTCCTTGAATGAATTCTCTGAACCCTTCTGCCCCAGCCATGAGCATTTTTGCTTATAGCTGGGGCAGAAGGGTTCAGAAAACAACCATGAAGGAAACTCCGAGAAAGTTGCCTGCTTCCACAGTAGCAATCTGCAGCCACACGGTGACGTAATTGCCCGACTTGTTAGTTACTGCATCTGTCTCAAGTTGGTCTGGAGGCTGAACCCTAACTTCTCAGGGGAATGGAGATGTTTTTGAAGCCATTCACATGATTGTGTCTCTGGACACTCAGCAAGTTTGCCCGAAATACTGTTTTCCACGGTGGGAACGATGCATGGCATTTCTAGAGGTACAGGACAACATCAGAAATGAACACTACATCCTGAGAGAATCAGCGTTGGGTTGGAAAGAACATTGACATCTCTTCATGGCAAAAGGGGTTATTAAGAAAAATGGCCAAACTGGCTCTTTACAAGTCCGAAATGACCCTATAATATTTGATTCAGGACACACAATATACCAACTCTCCACAATCTCTAAGGTGTGATCATAACCTGCTATCGAGCATGATTCACTCAGGTGTGACTTATTTCTACACAGTGGTTCTCAACCTTTCTCAGATTACTTAAAGACTGTTCCTCGTGTTGTGAGAACCCCTACAAGGAAATTATTCTGTTGCTAGATTACTACTATTGCTTTGCAAAGCTACTTCTATCAAATTTAATGCAAATGTCTGATATGCAGCAGTTCTTAATCAATCCCTGGGACATAGTCCTACAAGCACCAAATTGGTTGAGCCCCGCAGCATGAGAATTGCTGGCCTCTATGCACAGGCCCTGTTAGAACTTTTCTTTGCTTTCAAGTGGTATGATGTTCAGTATTAAACCCAGGGCTCTGTGAATACGGTAGTGGTACGATCCGAACCTTTTGTTCCTTTTGTCTTCTCATTTCTTTTCTTTCTTTCTTTTCTAATTCTTTGGTTACTAATTTTTGAGTCAGGACCATTCCTAGTTCCCAGCACGAACATCCTACCCTTCTGCCTCTGTCACCCTTGTCTTTCGGTGACAGGCTTTGTTCCCAATCCTGGCAGACCTTCATACACATTGATGGAAGCAGAAGATGGAGCTGTGCAGGCATCATATAGGAGAATCTTCTTCTACTAGAAACCCTTTAGATGATTATGTTGCCTGAGTGACCTTGCAGAGGCCCTGATTCAGTACTCAGCATATAGATGCTAGCTGCTGTATGTGCCTACCTTTCCAGAAGTTCCAACATCCACATTGGTGACCACTGCAGAGACCACCTCCTGTAAATTACAAAGCTGACATTGACCCATAATGGTTTTCGGCCCATTCATACTGCCCTGTGGAAAAATGCAAAGAGCAGAATCAGCCACATGTTCTTGTAAGCAGAAACATCCAGGGAAAGAGCAAGAAGGGGTGCATGGAATTTTGGGAAGAGGAACCTGGGGCTCACCAGGAGGATCATCACGCACTCGTGAGGGTGCGATTGAGCATGGTAACAAGGAGGGAGGTTCTCAGGGCAGCGAGAAGAGGCTCATCTCATGTCCAGAAGGGTCCTTGAATGAATTCTCTGTACCCTTCTGCACCAGCCATGAGCATTTTTGCTCATGGCTGGGGCAGAAGGGTTCAGAGGACAACCATGAAGGAAACTCCCAGCAAGTTGCTTGCTTCAGCAGTGACAGTCTGCAGCCACACGGTGACGTAATTGCCCGACTTGTTAGTTACTGCATCTGTCTCAAGTTGGTCTGGAGGCTGAACCCTAACCTCTCAGGGGAATGGAGATGTCTTTGAAGCCATTCACATGACTGTGTCTCTGGGACACTCAGCAAGTTTGCCCGAAATACTGTTTTCCACGGTGGGAACGATGCATGGCGTTTCTAGAGGTACAGGACAACATCAGAAATGAACACTACATCCTGAGAGGATCAGCGTTGGCTTGGAAAGAACATTGACATCTCTTCATGGCAAAAGGGGTCATTAAGAAAAATGGTCAAACTGACTCTTTACAAGTCCGAAATGACCCTATAATATTTGATTCAGGACCCACAATATACCAACCTTCAACAATCACTAAGGTCTGATCATAACCTGCTATCGAGCATGATTCACTCAGGTGTGACTTATTTCTACACAGTGGTTCTCAACTTTCCTCAGATTGCTTAAAGACTTTTCCGCATGATGTGAGAACCGCAACAAGGAAATTGTTCTGTTTCTAGCTTGCTACTGTTGCTTTGCAAAGCTACTTCTATCAAATTTATTGCAAATGTCTGATATGCAACAGTTCTTAATCGATCCCTGGGACATAGTCCTACAAGCACCAAATTGGTTGAGCCCCGCAGCATGAGAATTGCTGGCCTCTATGCACAGGCCCTGTTAGAACTTGTCTTTTCTTTTCTTTTAAGTGGTTTTGTGTTCAGAATTAAACCCAGGGCTCAGTGAATATGGTAGAGGTACGATCCAAAATGTTTCTTCCTTTTGTCTCTCATTTCTATTCTTTTTACTTTTCTAATTCTTTGGTTATTAAATTTTTGAGTCAGGACCATTCCTAGTTCCCAGCACAGACATCCAACCCTTCTGCCTCAGTCACCCTTGTCTTTCGGTGACAGGCTTTGTTCCCAAGCCTGGTAGTGCTTCATACACATTGATGGAATCAAAAGATGGAGCTTTACAAACATCATAGAGGAGAATCTTTTTCTACAAGAAAACTTTCAGATGATTATGTTGCCTGAGTGACCTTGCAGAGGCCCTGATTTACTACTCAGCATATAGATGCTAGCTGCTGTATGGGGCTTCCTTTCCAGAAGTGCCAACATCCACATTGGTGACCCCTTCAGAGAAAAGCTCCTGTAAATTAAAAAGCTGACATTGACCCGTAATGGTGTTCGGCCCCTTGATATTGCCCTGTGGAAAAATGCAAAGAGCAGAATCAGCCACATGTTCTTGTAAGCAGAAACAACCAGGGAAAGAGCAAGAAGGGGTGCATGGAATTTTGGAAAGAGGACCCTGAGGCTCAGCAGGAGGATCAGGACCCATTCGTGAGGGTGCAATTGATCATGGTCAGAAGGAAGGAGGTTCTCAGGGCAGCGAGAAGAGGCTCACCTCGTGTCCAGAGGGTCCTTGAATGAATTCTCTGAACCCTTCTGCCCCAGCCATGAGCATTTTTGCTCATGGCTGGGACAGAAGGATACAGAGGACAACCATGAAGGAAACTCCAAGGAAGTTGCCTGCTTCCACAGTGGCAGATTGCAGCCACACGGTGGCGAAAGTGCCCGACTTGTTAGTTACTGCATCTGGCTCAAGTTGGTCTAGAGGCTGAACCCTAACTTCTCAGGGGAATGGAGATGTTTTTGAAGCCATTCACATGATTGTGTCTCATGGACACACAGTAACTTTGCCCGAAATACTGTTTTCCACGGTGGGAACGATGCATGGCATTTCTAGAGGTACAGGACAACATCAGAAATGAACACTACATCCCGAGAGGATCAGCATTGGGTTGGAAAGAACATTGACATCTCCTCATGGCAAAACTGGGTCATTAACAAAAATGGCCAAATTGGCTCTTTACAAGTCTGAAATGACCCTATAATATTTGATTCAGGACCCACAATATACCAACTCTCCACAATCACTAAGGTCTGATCATAACCTGCTATCGAGCATGATTCACTCAGGTGTGACTTATTTCTACACAGTGGTTCTCAACCTTCCTCAGATTACTTAAAGACTGTTCCTCGTGTTGTGAGAACCCCAACAAGGAAATTATTCTGTTGCTAGCTTTCTACTGTTGCTTTGAACGCTATTTCTATCAAATTTAATGCAAATGTCTGATATGCAGCAGTTCTTAATCGATCCCTGGGACATAGTCCTACAAACACCAAATTGGTTGAGCCCCGCAGCATGAGAACTGCTGGCCTCTATGCACAGGCCCTGTTAGAACTTTTCTTTTCTTTTCTTTTATGTGGTTTTGTGTTCAGAATTAAACTCAGGGCTCTGTGAATACGGTAGAGGTACGATCCAAAATGTTTCTTCCTTTTGTCTTCTCTTTTCTTTTCATTCTTTCTTTTCTAATTCTTTGGTTATTAAATTTTTAGTCAGGACCATTCCTAGTTCCCAGCACAAACATCCCACCCTTCTGCCTCAGTCACCCTTGTCTTTGGTGACAGGCTGTGTTCCCAAGCCTGCCAGTCCTTCATACACAATGATGGAATCAAATGATGGAGCTGTGCAGGCATCATAGAGGAGAATCTTTTTCTACAAGAAACCCTTCAGGTGATTATGTTGCCTGAGTGACCTTGCAGGGGCCCTGATTCAGTACTCAGCATATAGATGCTAGCTGCTGTATGTGCCTACCTTTCCAGAAGTTCCAACATCCACATTGCTGACCCCTGCAGAGACCAGCTCCTGTAAATTACAAAGCTGACATTGACCCGTAATGGTGTTCGGCCCCTTGATATTGCCCTGTGGAAAAATGCAAAGAGCAGAATCAGCCACATATTCTTGTAAGCAGAAACAACCATGGAAAGAGCAAGAAGGGGTGCATGGAATTTTGGAACAAGGACCCTAGGTCTCAGCAGGAGGATCAGGACGCACTCGTGAAGGTGCGATTAAGAATGGTCAGAAGGAGGGAGCATCTCAGGGCAGCCGGAAGAGGCTCAATTCGTGTCCAGTAGGGTCCTTGAATGAATTCTCTGAACCCTTCTGCCCCAGCCATGAGCATTTTTGCTTATAGCTGGGGCAGAAGGGTTCAGAAAACAACCATGAAGGAAACTCCGAGAAAGTTGCCTGCTTCCACAGTAGCAATCTGCAGCCACACGGTGACGTAATTGCCCGACTTGTTAGTTACTGCATCTGTCTCAAGTTGGTCTGGAGGCTGAACCCTAACTTCTCAGGGGAATGGAGATGTTTTTGAAGCCATTCACATGATTGTGTCTCATGGACACTCAGCAAGTTTGCCCGAAATACTGTTTTCCACGGTGGGAACGATGCATGGCATTTCTAGAGGTACAGGACAACATCAGAAATGAACACTACATCCTGAGAGAATCAGCGTTGGGTTGGAAAGAACATTGACATCTCTTCATGGCAAAAGGGGTTATTAAGAAAAATGGCCAAACTGGCTCTTTACAAGTCCGAAATGACCCTATAATATTTGATTCAGGACCCACAATATACCAACTCTCCACAATCTCTAAGGTGTGATCATAACCTGCTATCGAGCATGATTCACTCAGGTGTGACTTATTTCTACACAGTGGTTCTCAACCTTTCTCAGATTACTTAAAGACTGTTCCTCGTGTTGTGAGAACCCCTAACAAGGAAATTATTCTGTTGCTAGATTACTACTGTTGCTTTGCAAAGCTACTTCTATCAAATTTAATGCAAATGTCTGATATGCAGCAGTTCTTAATCGATCCCTGGGACATAGTCCTACAAGCACCAAATTGGTTGAGCCCCGCAGCATGAGAATTGCTGGCCTCTATGCACAGGCCCTGTTAGAACTTTTCTTTTCTTTTAAGTGGTTTTGTGTTCAGAATTAAACCCAGGGCTCTGTGAATACGGTAGTGGTACGATCCGAACCTTTTGTTCCTTTTGTCTTCTCATTTCTTTTCTTTCTTTCTTTTCTAATTCTTTGGTTATTAATTTTTGAGTCAGGACCATTCCTAGTTCCCAGCACGAACATCCTACCCTTCTGCCTCTGTCACCCTTGTCTTTCGGTGACAGGCTTTGTTCCCAATCCTGGCAGACCTTCATACACATTGATGGAAGCAGAAGATGGAGCTGTGCAGGCATCATATAGGAGAATCTTCTTCTACTAGAAACCCTTTAGATGATTATGTTGCCTGAGTGACCTTGCAGAGGCCCTGATTCAGTACTCAGCATATAGATGCTAGCTGCTGTATGTGCCTACCTTTCCAGAAGTTCCAACATCCACATTGGTGACCACTGCAGAGACCACCTCCTGTAAATTACAAAGCTGACATTGACCCATAATGGTTTTCGGCCCATTGATATTGCCCTGTGGAAAAATGCAAAGAGCAGAATCAGCCACATGTTCTTGTAAGCAGAAACAACCAGGGAAAGAGCAAGAAGGGGTGCATGGAATTTTGGGAAGAGGAACCTGGGGCTCAGCAGGAGGATCATCACGCACTCGTGAGGGTGCGATTGAGCATGGTCACAAGGAGGGAGGTTCTCAGGGCAGCGAGAAGAGGCTCATCTCATGTCCAGAAGGGTCCTTGAATGAATTCTCTGAACCCTTCTGCACCAGCCATGAGCATTTTTGCTCATGGCTGGGGCAGAAGGGTTCAGAGGACAACCATGAAGGAAACTCCCAGCAAGTTGCTTGCTTCACAGTGACAGTCTGCAGCCACACGGTGACGTAATTGCCCGACTTGTTAGTTACTGCATCTGTCTCAAGTTGGTCTGGAGGCTGAACCCTAACTCTCAGGGGAATGGAGATGTCTTTGAAGCCATTCACATGATTGTGTCTCTGGACACTCAGCAAGTTTGCCCGAAATACTGTTTTCCACGGTGGGAACGATGCATGGCGTTTCTAGAGGTACAGGACAACATCAGAAATGAACACTACATCCTGAGAGGATCACCGTTGGCTTGGAAAGAACATTGACATCTCTTCATGGCAAAAGGGGTCATTAAGAAAAATGGCCAAACTGACTCTTTACAAGTCCGAAATGACCCTATAATATTTGATTCAGGACCCACAATATACCAACTCTTCAACAATCACTAAGGTCTGATCATAACCTGCTATCGAGCATGATTCACTCAGGTGTGACTTATTTCTACACAGTGGTTCTCAACTTTCCTCAGATTGCTTAAAGACTTTTCCGCATGATGTGAGAACCCCAACAAGGAAATTGTTCTGTTTCTAGCTTGCTACTGTTGCTTTGCAAAGCTACTTCTATCAAATTTATTGCAAATGTCTGATATGCAACAGTTCTTAATCGATCCCTGGGACATAGTCCTACAAGCACCAAATTGGTTGAGCCCCGCAGCATGAGAATTGCTGGCCTCTATGCACAGGCCCTGTTAGAACTTGTCTTTTCTTTTCTTTTAAGTGGTTTTGTGTTCAGAATTAAACCCAGGGCTCAGTGAATATGGTAGAGGTACGATCCAAAATGTTTCTTCCTTTTGTCTCTCATTTCTATTCTTTTTACTTTTCTAATTCTTTGGTTATTAAATTTTTGAGTCAGGACCATTCCTAGTTCCCAGCACAGACATCCAACCCTTCTGCCTCAGTCACCCTTGTCTTTCGGTGACAGGCTTTGTTCCCAAGCCTGGCAGTGCTTCATACACATTGATGGAATCAAAAGATGGAGCTGTGCAAACATCATAGAGGAGAATCTTTTTCTACAAGAAAACTTTCAGATGATTATGTTGCCTGAGTGACCTTGCAGAGGCCCTGATTTACTACTCAGCATATAGATGCTAGCTGCTGTATGGGGCTACCTTTCCAGAAGTTCCAACATCCACATTGGTGACCCCTTCAGAGAAAAGCTCCTGTAAATTAAAAAGCTGACATTGACCCGTAATGGTGTTCGGCCCCTTGATATTGCCCTGTGGAAAAATGCAAAGAGCAGAATCAGCCACATGTTCTTGTAAGCAGAAACAACCAGGGAAAGAGCAAGAAGGGGTGCATGGAATTTTGGAAAGAGGACCCTGAGGCTCAGCAGGAGGATCAGGACCCACTCGTGAGGGTGCAATTGATCATGGTCAGAAGGAGGAGGTTCTCAGGGCAGCGAGAAGAGGCTCACCTCGTGTCCAGAGGGTCCTTGAATGAATTCTCTGAACCCTTCTGCCCCAGCCATGAGCATTTTTGCTCATGGCTGGGGCAGAAGGGTTCAGAGGACAACCATGAAGGAAACTCCAGGAAGTTGCCTGCTTCCACAGTGGCAGTCTGCAGCCACACGGTGGCGTAAGTGCCCGACTTGTTAGTTACTGCATCTGTCTCAAGTTGGTCTGGAGGCTGAACCCTAACTTCTCAGGGGAATGGAGATGTTTTTGAAGCCATTCACATGATTGTGTCTCATGGACACACAGTAAGTTTGCCCGAAATACTGTTTTCCACGGTGGGAACGATGCATGGCATTTCTAGAGGTACAGGACAACATCAGAAATGAACACTACATCCTGAGAGGATCAGCATTGGGTTGGAAAGAACATTGACATCTCTTCATGGCAAAACTGGGTCATTAACAAAAATGGCCAAATTGGCTCTTTACAAGTCCGAAATGACCCTATAATATTTGATTCAGGACCCACAATATACCAACTCTCCACAATCACTAAGGTCTGATCATAACCTGCTATCGAGCATGATTCACTCAGGTGTGACTTATTTCTACACAGTGGTTCTCAACCTTCCTCAGATTACTTAAAGACTGTTCCTCGTGTTGTGAGAACCCCAACAAGGAAATTATTCTGTTGCTAGCTTTCTACTGTTGCTTTGCAAAGCTACTTCTATCAAATTTAATGCAAATGTCTGATATGCAGCAGTTCTTAATCGATCCCTGGGACATAGTCCTACAAGCACCAAATTGGTTGAGCCCCGCAGCATGAGAATTGCTGGCCTCTATGCACAGGCCCTGTTAGAACTTTTCTTTTCTTTTCTTTTATGTGGTTTTGTGTTCAGAATTAAACTCAGGGCTCTGTGAATACGGTAGAGGTACGATCCAAAATGTTTCTTCCTTTTGTCTTCTCTTTTCTTTTCATTCTTTCTTTTCTAATTCTTTGGTTATTAAATTTTTAGTCAGGACCATTCCTAGTTCCCAGCACAAACATCCCACCCTTCTGCCTCAGTCACCCTTGTCTTTCGGTGACAGGCTGTGTTCCCAAGCCTGCCAGTCCTTCATACACAATGATGGAATCAAATGATGGAGCTGTGCAGGCATCATAGAGGAGAATCTTTTTCTACAAGAAACCCTTCAGGTGATTATGTTGCCTGAGTGACCTTGCAGGGGCCCTGATTCAGTACTCAGCATATAGATGCTAGCTGCTGTATGTGCCTACCTTTCCAGAAGTTCCAACATCCACATTGCTGACCCCTGCAGAGACCAGCTCCTGTAAATTACAAAGCTGACATTGACCCGTAATGGTGTTCGGCCCCTTGATATTGCCCTGTGGAAAAATGCAAAGAGCAGAATCAGCCACATGTTCTTGTAAGCAGAAACAACCATGGAAAGAGCAAGAAGGGGTGCATGGAATTTTGGAACAAGGACCCTAGGTCTCAGCAGGAGGATCAGGACGCACTCGTGAAGGTGCGATTAAGAATGGTCAGAAGGAGGGAGGTTCTCAGGGCAGCCGGAAGAGGCTCAATTCGTGTCCAGTAGGGTCCTTGAATGAATTCTCTGAACCCTTCTGCCCCAGCCATGAGCATTTTTGCTTATGGCTGGGGCAGAAGGGTTCAGAAAACAACCATGAAGGAAACTCCGAGAAAGTTGCCTGCTTCCACAGTGGCAATCTGCAGCCACACGGTGACGTAATTGCCCGACTTGTTAGTTACTGCATCTGTCTCAAGTTGGTCTGGAGGCTGAACCCTAACTTCTCAGGGGAATGGAGATGTTTTTGAAGCCATTCACATGATTGTGTCTCATGGACACTCAGCAAGTTTGCCCGAAATACTGTTTTCCACGGTGGGAACGATGCATGGCATTTCTAGAGGTACAGGACAACATCAGAAATGAACACTACATCCTGAGAGGATCAGCGTTGGGTTGGAAAGAACATTGACATCTCTTCATGGCAAAAGGGGTCATTAAGAAAAATGGCCAAACTGGCTCTTTACAAGTCCGAAATGACCCTATAATATTTGATTCAGGACACACAATATACCAACTCTCCACAATCACTAAGGTCTGATCATAACCTGCTATCGAGCATGATTCACTCAGGTGTGACTTATTTCTACACAGTGGTTCTCAACCTTTCTCAGATTACTTAAAGACTGTTCCTCGTGTTGTGAGAACCCCAACAAGGAAATTATTCTGTTGCTAGCTTACTACTGTTGCTTTGCAAAGCTACTTCTATCAAATTTAATGCAAATGTCTGATATGCAGCAGTTCTTAATCAATCCCTGGGACATAGTCCTACAAGCACCAAATTGGTTGAGCCCCGCAGCATGAGAATTGCTGGCCTCTATGCACAGGCCCTGTTAGAACTTTTCTTTTCTTTCAAGTGGTTTGTGTTCAGAATTAAACCCAGGGCTCTGTGAATACGGTAGAGGTACGATCCGAACCTTTTCTTCCTTTTGTCTTCTCATTTCTTTTCTTTCTTTCTTTTCTAATTCTTTGGTTATTAAATTTTTGAGTCAGGACCATTCCTAGTTCCCAGCACAAACATCCTACCCTTCTGCCTCAGTCACCCTTGTCTTTCGGTGACAGGCTTTGTTCCCAATCCTGGCAGACCTTCATACACATTGATGGAATCAGAAGATGGAGCTGTGCAGGCATCATATAGGAGAATCTTTTTCTACAAGAAACCCTTTAGATGATTATGTTGCCTGAGTGACCTTGCAGAGGCCCTGATTCAGTACTCAGCATATAGATGCTAGCTGCTGTATGTGCCTACCTTTCCAGAAGTTCCAACATCCACATTGGTGACCACTGCAGAGACCAGCTCCTGTAAATTACAAAGCTGACATTGACCCATAATGGTTTTCGGCCCATTGATATTGCCCTGTGGAAAAATGCAAAGAGCAGAATCAGCCACATGTTCTTGTAAGCAGAAACAACCAGGGAAAGAGCAAGAAGGGGTGCATGGAATTTTGGGAAGAGGAACCTGGGGCTCAGCAGGAGGATCAGGACGCACTCGTGAGGGTGCGATTGAGCATGGTCACAAGGAGGGAGGTTCTCAGGGCAGCGAGAAGAGGCTCATCTCATGTCCAGAAGGGTCCTTGAATGAATTCTCTGAACCCTTCTGCACCAGCCATGAGCATTTTTGCTCATGGCTGGGGCAGAAGGGTTCAGAGGACAACCATGAAGGAAACTCCCAGCAAGTTGCCTGCTTCACAGTGACAGTCTGCAGCCACACGGTGACGTAATTGCCCGACTTGTTAGTTACTGCATCTGTCTCAAGTTGGTCTGGAGGCTGAACCCTAACTTCTCAGGGGAATGGAGATGTCTTTGAAGCCATTCACATGATTGTGTCTCATGGACACTCAGCAAGTTTGCCCGAAATACTGTTTTCCACGGTGGGAACGATGCATGGCGTTTCTAGAGGTACAGGACAACATCAGAAATGAACACTACATCCTGAGAGGATCACCGTTGGCTTGGAAAGAACATTGACATCTCTTCATGGCAAAAAGGGGTCATTAAGAAAAATGGTCAAACTGACTCTTTACAAGTCCGAAATGACCCTATAATATTTGATTCAGGACCCACAATATACCAACCTTCAACAATCACTAAGGTCTGATCATAACCTGCTATCGAGCATGATTCACTCAGGTGTGACTTATTTCTACACAGTGGTTCTCAACTTTCCTCAGATTGCTTAAAGACTTTTCCGCATGATGTGAGAACCCCAACAAGGAAATTGTTCTGTTTCTAGCTTGCTACTGTTGCTTTGCAAAGCTACTTCTATCAAATTTATTGCAAATGTCTGATATGCAACAGTTCTTAATCGATCCCTGGGACATAGTCCTACAAGCACCAAATTGGTTGAGCCCCGCAGCATGAGAATTGCTGGCCTCTATGCACAGGCCCTGTTAGAACTTGTCTTTTCTTTTCTTTTAAGTGGTTTTGTGTTCAGAATTAAACCCAGGGCTCTGTGAATATGGTAGAGGTACGATCCAAAATGTTTCTTCCTTTTGTCTCTCATTTCTATTCTTTTTACTTTTCTAATTCTTTGGTTATTAAATTTTTGAGTCAGGACCATTCCTAGTTCCCAGCACAGACATCCAACCCTTCTGCCTCAGTCACCCTTGTCTTTCGGTGACAGGCTTTGTTCCCAAGCCTGGTAGTGCTTCATACACATTGATGGAATCAAAAGATGGAGCTTTACAAACATCATAGAGGAGAATCTTTTTCTACAAGAAAACTTTCAGATGATTATGTTGCCTGAGTGACCTTGCAGAGGCCCTGATTTAGTACTCAGCATATAGATGCTAGCTGCTGTATGGGGCTACCTTTCCAGAAGTTCCAACATCCACATTGGTGACCCCTTCAGAGACCAGCTCCTGTAAATTAAAAAGCTGACATTGACCCGTAATGGTGTTCGGCCCCTTGATATTGCCCTGTGGAAAAATGCAAAGAGCAGAATCAGCCACATGTTCTTGTAAGCAGAAACAACCAGGGAAAGAGCAAGAAGGGGTGCATGGAATTTTGGAAAGAGGACCCTGAGGCTCAGCAGGAGGATCAGGACCCATTCGTGAGGGTGCAATTGATCATGGTCAGAAGGAAGGAGGTTCTCAGGGCAGCGAGAAGAGGCTCACCTCGTGTCCAGAGGGTCCTTGAATGAATTCTCTGAACCCTTCTGCCCCAGCCATGAGCATTTTTGCTCATGGCTGGGGCAGAAGGATTCAGAGGACAACCATGAAGGAAACTCCAAGGAAGTTGCCTGCTTCCACAGTGGCAGATCTGCAGCCACACGGTGGCGAAAGTGCCCGACTTGTTAGTTACTGCATCTGTCTCAAGTTGGTCTAGAGGCTGAACCCTAACTTCTCAGGGGAATGGAGATGTTTTTGAAGCCATTCACATGATTGTGTCTCATGGACACACAGTAAGTTTGCCCGAAATACTGTTTTCCACGGTGGGAACGATGCATGGCATTTCTAGAGGTACAGGACAACATCAGAAATGAACACTACATCCCGAGAGGATCAGCATTGGGTTGGAAAGAACATTGACATCTCTTCATGGCAAAACTGGGTCATTAACAAAAATGGCCAAATTGGCTCTTTACAAGTCTGAAATGACCCTATAATATTTGATTCAGGACCCACAATATACCAACTCTCCACAATCACTAAGGTCTGATCATAACCTGCTATCGAGCAAGATTCACTCAGGTGTGACTTATTTCTACACAGTGGTTCTCAACCTTCCTCAGATTACTTAAAGACTGTTCCTCGTGTTGTGAGAACCCCAACAAGGAAATTGGTCTGTTGCTAGCTTTCTACTGTTGCTTTGCAAAGCTACTTCTATCAAATTTAATGCAAATGTCTGATATGCAGCAGTTCTTAATCGATCCCTGGGACATAGTCCTACAAACACCAAATTGGTTGAGCCCCGCAGCATGAGAACTGCTGGCCTCTATGCACAGGCCCTGTTAGAACTTTTCTTTTCTTTTCTTTTATGTGGTTTTGTGTTCAGAATTAAACTCAGGGCTCTGTGAATACGGTAGAGGTACGATCCAAAATGTTTCTTCCTTTTGTCTTCTCTTTTCTTTTCATTCTTTCTTTTCTAATTCTTTGGTTATTAAATTTTTAGTCAGGACCATTCCTAGTTCCCAGCACAAACATCCCACCCTTCTGCCTCAGTCACCCTTGTCTTTCGGTGACAGGCTGTGTTCCCAAGCCTGCCAGTCCTTCATACACAATGATGGAATCAAATGATGGAGCTGTGCAGGCATCATAGAGGAGAATCTTTTTCTACAAGAAACCCTTCAGGTGATTATGTTGCCTGAGTGACCTTGCAGGGGCCCTGATTCAGTACTCAGCATATAGATGCTAGCTGCTGTATGTGCCTACCTTTCCAGAAGTTCCAACATCCACATTGCTGACCCCTGCAGAGACCAGCTCCTGTAAATTACAAAGCTGACATTGACCCGTAATGGTGTTCGGCCCCTTGATATTGCCCTGTGGAAAAATGCAAAGAGCAGAATCAGCCACATATTCTTGTAAGCAGAAACAACCATGGAAAGAGCAAGAAGGGGTGCATGGAATTTTGGAACAAGGACCCTAGGTCTCAGCAGGAGGATCAGGACGCACTCGTGAAGGTGCGATTAAGAATGGTCAGAAGGAGGGAGCATCTCAGGGCAGCGGAAGAGGCTCAATTCGTGTCCAGTAGGGTCCTTGAATGAATTCTCTGAACCCTTCTGCCCCAGCCATGAGCATTTTTGCTTATAGCTGGGGCAGAAGGGTTCAGAAAACAACCATGAAGGAAACTCCGAGAAAGTTGCCTGCTTCCACAGTAGCAATCTGCAGCCACACGGTGACGTAATTGCCCGACTTGTTAGTTACTGCATCTGTCTCAAGTTGGTCTGGAGGCTGAACCCTAACTTCTCAGGGGAATGGAGATGTTTTTGAAGCCATTCACATGATTGTGTCTCATGGACACTCAGCAAGTTTGCCCGAAATACTGTTTTCCACGGTGGGAACGATGCATGGCATTTCTAGAGGTACAGGACAACATCAGAAATGAACACTACATCCTGAGAGGATCAGCGTTGGGTTGGAAAGAACATTGACATCTCTTCATGGCAAAAGGGGTCATTAAGAAAAATGGCCAAACTGGCTCTTTACAAGTCCGAAATGACCCTATAATATTTGATTCAGGACACACAATATACCAACTCTCCACAATCTCTAAGGTCTGATCATAACCTGCTATCGAGCATGATTCACTCAGGTGTGACTTATTTCTACACAGTGGTTCTCAACCTTTCTCAGATTACTTAAAGACTGTTCCTCGTGTTGTGAGAACCCCTACAAGGAAATTATTCTGTTGCTAGATTACTACTGTTGCTTTGCAAAGCTACTTCTATCAAATTTAATGCAAATGTCTGATATGCAGCAGTTCTTAATCAATCCCTGGGACATAGTCCTACAAGCACCAAATTGGTTGAGCCCCGCAGCATGAGAATTGCTGGCCTCTATGCACAGGCCCTGTTAGAACTTTTCTTTTCTTTCAAGTGGTTTTGTGTTCAGAATTAAACCCAGGGCTCTGTGAATACGGTAGTGGTACGATCCGAACCTTTTGTTCCTTTTGTCTTCTCATTTCTTTTCTTTCTTTCTTTTCTAATTCTTTGGTTATTAAATTTTTGAGTCAGGACCATTCCTAGTTCCCAGCACGAACATCCTACCCTTCTGCCTCAGTCACCCTTGTCTTTCGGTGACAGGCTTTGTTCCCAAGCCTGGCAGACCTTCATACACATTGATGGAATCAGAAGATGGAGCTGTGCAGGCATCATATAGGAGAATCTTCTTCTACTAGAAACCCTTTAGATGATTATGTTGCCTGAGTGACCTTGCAGAGGCCCTGATTCAGTACTCAGCATATAGATGCTAGCTGCTGTATGTGCCTACCTTTCCAGAAGTTCCAACATCCACATTGGTGACCACTGCAGAGACCAGCTCCTGTAAATTACAAAGCTGACATTGACCCGTAATGGTGTTCGGCCCATTGATATTGCCCTGTGGAAAAATGCAAAGAGCAGAATCAGCCACATGTTCTTGTAAGCAGAAACAACCAGGGAAAGAGCAAGAAGGGGTGCATGGAATTTTGGAAGAGGAACCTGGGGCTCACCAGGAGGATCAGGACGCACTCGTGAGGGTGCGATTGAGCATGGTAACAAGGAGGGAGGTTCTCAGGGCAGCGAGAAGAGGCTCATCTCATGTCCAGAAGGGTCCTTGAATAAATTCTCTGTACCCTTCTGCACCAGCCATGAGCATTTTTGCTCATGGCTGGGGCAGAAGGGTTCAGAGGACAACCATGAAGGAAACTCCCAGCAAGTTGCTTGCTTCAGCAGTGACAGTCTGCAGCCACACGGTGACGTAATTGCCCGACTTGTTAGTTACTGCATCTGTCTCAAGTTGGTCTGGAGGCTGAACCCTAACCTCTCAGGGGAATGGAGATGTCTTTGAAGCCATTCACATGACTGTGTCTCTGGGACACTCAGCAAGTTTGCCCGAAATACTGTTTTCCACGGTGGGAACGATGCATGGCGTTTCTAGAGGTACAGGACAACATCAGAAATGAACACTACATCCTGAGAGGATCACCGTTGGCTTGGAAAGAACATTGACATCTCTTCATGGCAAAAGGGGTCATTAAGAAAAATGGTCAAACTGACTCTTTACAAGTCCGAAATGACCCTATAATATTTGATTCAGGACCCACAATATACCAACCTTCAACAATCACTAAGGTCTGATCATAACCTGCTATCGAGCATGATTCACTCAGGTGTGACTTATTTCTACACAGTGGTTCTCAACTTTCCTCAGATTGCTTAAAGACTTTTCCGCATGATGTGAGAACCGCAACAAGGAAATTGTTCTGTTTCTAGCTTGCTACTGTTGCTTTGCAAAGCTACTTCTATCAAATTTATTGCAAATGTCTGATATGCAACAGTTCTTAATCGATCCCTGGGACATAGTCCTACAAGCACCAAATTGGTTGAGCCCCGCAGCATGAGAATTGCTGGCCTCTATGCACAGGCCCTGTTAGAACTTGTCTTTTCTTTTCTTTTAAGTGGTTTTGTGTTCAGAATTAAACCCAGGGCTCAGTGAATATGGTAGAGGTACGATCCAAAATGTTTCTTCCTTTTGTCTCTCATTTCTATTCTTTTTACTTTTCTAATTCTTTGGTTATTAAATTTTTGAGTCAGGACCATTCCTAGTTCCCAGCACAGACATCCAACCCTTCTGCCTCAGTCACCCTTGTCTTTCGGTGACAGGCTTTGTTCCCAAGCCTGGTAGTGCTTCATACACATTGATGGAATCAAAAGATGGAGCTTTACAAACATCATAGAGGAGAATCTTTTTCTACAAGAAAACTTTCAGATGATTATGTTGCCTGAGTGACCTTGCAGAGGCCCTGATTTACTACTCAGCATATAGATGCTAGCTGCTGTATGGGGCTTCCTTTCCAGAAGTGCCAACATCCACATTGGTGACCCCTTCAGAGACCAGCTCCTGTAAATTAAAAAGCTGACATTGACCCGTAATGGTGTTCGGCCCCTTGATATTGCCCTGTGGAAAAATGCAAAGAGCAGAATCAGCCACATGTTCTTGTAAGCAGAAACAACCAGGGAAAGAGCAAGAAGGGGTGCATGGAATTTTGGAAAGAGGACCCTGAGGCTCAGCAGGAGGATCAGGACCCATTCGTGAGGGTGCAATTGATCATGGTCAGAAGGAAGGAGGTTCTCAGGGCAGCGAGAAGAGGCTCACCTCGTGTCCAGAGGGTCCTTGAATGAATTCTCTGAACCCTTCTGCCCCAGCCATGAGCATTTTTGCTCATGGCTGGGACAGAAGGATACAGAGGACAACCATGAAGGAAACTCCAAGGAAGTTGCCTGCTTCCACAGTGGCAGTCTGCAGCCACACGGTGGCGAAAGTGCCCGACTTGTTAGTTACTGCATCTGTCTCAAGTTGGTCTGGAGGCTGAACCCTAACTTCTCAGGGGAATGGAGATGTTTTTGAAGCCATTCACATGATTGTGTCTCATGGACACACAGTAAGTTTGCCCGAAATACTGTTTTCCACGGTGGGAACGATGCATGGCATTTCTAGAGGTACAGGACAACATCAGAAATGAACACTACATCCCGAGAGGATCAGCATTGGGTTGGAAAGAACATTGACATCTCCTCATGGCAAAACTGGGTCATTAACAAAAATGGCCAAATTGGCTCTTTACAAGTCCGAAATGACCCTATAATATTTGATTCAGGACCCACAATATACCAACTCTCCACAATCACTAAGGTCTGATCATAACCTGCTATCGAGCAAGATTCACTCAGGTGTGACTTATTTCTACACAGTGGTTCTCAACCTTCCTCAGATTACTTAAAGACTGTTCCTCGTGTTGTGAGAACCCCAACAAGGAAATTATTCTGTTGCTAGCTTTCTACTGTTGCTTTGCAAAGCTATTTCTATCAAATTTAATGCAAATGTCTGATATGCAGCAGTTCTTAATCGATCCCTGGGACATAGTCCTACAAACACCAAATTGGTTGAGCCCCGCAGCATGAGAACTGCTGGCCTCTATGCACAGGCCCTGTTAGAACTTTTCTTTTCTTTTCTTTTATGTGGTTTTGTGTTCAGAATTAAACTCAGGGCTCTGTGAATACGGTAGAGGTACGATCCAAAATGTTTCTTCCTTTTGTCTTCTCTTTTCTTTTCATTCTTTCTTTTCTAATTCTTTGGTTATTAAATTTTTAGTCAGGACCATTCCTAGTTCCCAGCACAAACATCCCACCCTTCTGCCTCAGTCACCCTTGTCTTTCGGTGACAGGCTGTGTTCCCAAGCCTGCCAGTCCTTCATACACAATGATGGAATCAAATGATGGAGCTGTGCAGGCATCATAGAGGAGAATCTTTTTCTACAAGAAACCCTTCAGGTGATTATGTTGCCTGAGTGACCTTGCAGGGGCCCTGATTCAGTACTCAGCATATAGATGCTAGCTGCTGTATGTGCCTACCTTTCCAGAAGTTCCAACATCCACATTGCTGACCCCTGCAGAGACCAGCTCCTGTAAATTACAAAGCTGACATTGACCCGTAATGGTGTTCGGCCCCTTGATATTGCCCTGTGGAAAAATGCAAAGAGCAGAATCAGCCACATATTCTTGTAAGCAGAAACAACCATGGAAAGAGCAAGAAGGGGTGCATGGAATTTTGGAACAAGGACCCTAGGTCTCAGCAGGAGGATCAGGACGCACTCGTGAAGGTGCGATTAAGAATGGTCAGAAGGAGGGAGCATCTCAGGGCAGCCGGAAGAGGCTCAATTCGTGTCCAGTAGGGTCCTTGAATGAATTCTCTGAACCCTTCTGCCCCAGCCATGAGCATTTTTGCTCATAGCTGGGGCAGAAGGGTTCAGAAAACAACCATGAAGGAAACTCCGAGAAAGTTGCCTGCTTCCACAGTGGCAGTCTGCAGCCACACGGTGACGTAATTGCCCGACTTGTTAGTTACTGCATCTGTCTCAAGTTGGTCTGGAGGCTGAACCCTAACTTCTCAGGGGAATGGAGATGTTTTTGAAGCCATTCACATGATTGTGTCTCATGGACACTCAGCAAGTTTGCCCGAAATACTGTTTTCCACGGTGGGAACGATGCATGGCATTTCTAGAGGTACAGGACAACATCAGAAATGAACACTACATCCTGAGAGGATCAGCGTTGGGTTGGAAAGAACATTGACATCTCTTCATGGCAAAAGGGGTCATTAAGAAAAATGGCCAAACTGGCTCTTTACAAGTCCGAAATGACCCTATAATATTTGATTCAGGACACACAATATACCAACTCTCCACAATCACTAAGGTCTGATCATAACCTGCTATCGAGCATGATTCACTCAGGTGTGACTTATTTCTACACAGTGGTTCTCAACCTTTCTCAGATTACTTAAAGACTGTTCCTCGTGTTGTGAGAACCCCTACAAGGAAATTATTCTGTTGCTAGATTACTACTATTGCTTTGCAAAGCTACTTCTATCAAATTTAATGCAAATGTCTGATATGCAGCAGTTCTTAATCAATCCCTGGGACATAGTCCTACAAGCACCAAATTGGTTGAGCCCCGCAGCATGAGAATTGCTGGCCTCTATGCACAGGCCCTGTTAGAACTTTTCTTTTCTTTCAAGTGGTTTGTGTTCAGAATTAAACCCAGGGCTCTGTGAATACGGTAGAGGTACGATCCGAACCTTTTCTTCCTTTTGTCTTCTCATTTCTTTTCTTTCTTTCTTTTCTAATTCTTTGGTTATTAAATTTTTGAGTCAGGACCATTCCTAGTTCCCAGCACGAACATCCCACCCTTCTGCCTCAGTCACCCTTGTCTTTCGGTGACAGGCTTTGTTCCCAAGCCTGGCAGACCTTCATACACAATGATGGAATCAGAAGATGGAGCTGTGCAGGCATCATATAGGAGAAATCTTCTTCTACTAGAAACCCTTTAGATGATTATGTTGCCTGAGTGACCTTGCAGAGGCCCTGATTCAGTACTCAGCATATAGATGCTAGCTGCTGTATGTGCCTACCTTTCCAGAAGTTCCAACATCCACATTGGTGACCACTGCAGAGACCAGCTCCTGTAAATTACAAAGCTGACATTGACCCATAATGGTTTTCGGCCCTTGATATTGCCCTGTGGAAAAATGCAAAGAGCAGAATCAGCCACATGTTCTTGTAAGCAGAAACAACCAGGGAAAGAGCAAGAAGGGGTGCATGGAATTTTGGAAAGAGGACCCTGGGGCTCAGCAGGAGGATCAGGACGCACTCGTGAGGGTGCGATTGAGCATGGTCAGAAGGAGGGAGGTTCTCAGGGCAGCGAGAAGAGGCTCATCTCATGTCCAGAAGGGTCCTTGAATGAATTCTCTGAACCCTTCTGCCCAGCCATGAGCATTTTTGCTCATGGCTGGGGCAGAAGGGTTCAGAGGACAACCATGAAGGAAACTCCCAGCAAGTTGCCTGCTTCACAGTGGCAGTCTGCAGCCACACGGTGACGTAATTGCCCGACTTGTTAGTTACTGCATCTGTCTCAAGTTGGTCTGGAGGCTGAACCCTAACTTCTCAGGGGAATGGAGATGTTTTTGAAGCCATTCACATGACTGTGTCTCATGGACACTCAGCAAGTTTGCCCGAAATACTGTTTTCCACGGTGGGAACGATGCATGGCGTTTCTAGAGGTACAGGACAACATCAGAAATGAACACTACATCCTGAGAGGATCAGCGTTGGCTTGGAAAGAACATTGACATCTCTTCATGGCAAAAGGGGTCATTAAGAAAAATGGCCAAACTGGCTCTTTACAAGTCCGAAATGACCCTATAATATTTGATTCAGGACCCACAATATACCAACTCTCCACAATCACTAAGGTCTGATCATAACCTGCTATCGAGCATGATTCACTCAGGTGTGACTTATTTCTACACAGTGGTTCTCAACTTCCTCAGATTGCTTAAAGACTTTCCTCGTGTTGTGAGAACCCCAACAAGGAAATTATTCTGTTGCTAGCTTGCTACTGTTGCTTTGCAAAGCTACTTCTATCAAATTTATTGCAAATGTCTGATATGCAGCAGTTCTTAATCGATCCCTGGGACATAGTCCTACAAGCACCAAATTGGTTGAGCCCCGCAGCATGAGAATTGCTGGCCTCTATGCACAGGCCCTGTTAGAACTTGTCTTTTCTTTTCTTTTAAGTGGTTTTGTGTTCAGAATTAAACCCAGGGCTCTGTGAATACGGTAGAGGTACGATCCAAAATGTTTCTTCCTTTTGTCTTCTCATTTCTTTTCTTCTTTCTTTTCTAATTCTTTGGTTATTAAATTTTTGAGTCAGGACCATTCCTAGTTCCCAGCACAGACATCCACCCTTCTGCCTCAGTCACCCTTGTCTTTCGGTGACAGGCTGTGTTCCCAAGCCTGGCAGACCTTCATACACAATGATGGAATCAAAAGATGGAGCTGTGCAGGCATCATAGAGGAGAATCTTTTTCTACAAGAAAACCTTCAGATGATTATGTTGCCTGAGTGACCTTGCAGAGGCCCTGATTCAGTACTCAGCATATAGATGCTAGCTGCTGTATGTGGCTACCTTTCCAGAAGTTCCAACATCCACATTGGTGACCCCTGCAGAGACCAGCTCCTGTAAATTAAAAAGCTGACATTGACCCGTAATGGTGTTCGGCCCCTTGATATTGCCCTGTGGAAAAATGCAAAGAGCAGAATCAGCCACATGTTCTTGTAAGCAGAAACAACCAGGGAAAGAGCAAGAAGGGGTGCATGGAATTTTGGAAAGAGGACCCTGGGGCTCAGCAGGAGGATCAGGACGCACTCGTGAGGGTGCAATTGAGCATGGTCAGAAGGAAGGAGGTTCTCAGGGCAGCGAGAAGAGGCTCACCTCGTGTCCAGAAGGGTCCTTGAATGAATTCTCTGAACCCTTCTGCCCCAGCCATGAGCATTTTTGCTCATGGCTGGGGCAGAAGGGTTCAGAGGACAACCATGAAGGAAACTCCAAGGAAGTTGCCTGCTTCCACAGTGGCAGTCTGCAGCCACACGGTGGCGAAAGTGCCCGACTTGTTAGTTACTGCATCTGTCTCAAGTTGGTCTGGAGGCTGAACCCTAACTTCTCAGGGGAATGGAGATGTTTTTGAAGCCATTCACATGATTGTGTCTCATGGACACACAGTAAGTTTGCCCGAAATACTGTTTTCCACGGTGGGAACGATGCATGGCATTTCTAGAGGTACAGGACAACATCAGAAATGAACACTACATCCTGAGAGGATCAGCGTTGGGTTGGAAAGAACATTGACATCTCTTCATGGCAAAACTGGGTCATTAACAAAAATGGCCAAATTGGCTCTTTACAAGTCCGAAATGACCCTATAATATTTGATTCAGGACCCACAATATACCAACTCTCCACAATCACTAAGGTCTGATCATAACCTGCTATCGAGCATGATTCACTCAGGTGTGACTTATTTCTACACAGTGGTTCTCAACCTTCCTCAGATTACTTAAAGACTGTTCCTCGTGTTGTGAGAACCCCAACAAGGAAATTATTCTGTTGCTAGCTTGCTACTGTTGCTTTGCAAAGCTACTTCTATCAAATTTAATGCAAATGTCTGATATGCAGCAGTTCTTAATCGATCCCTGGGACATAGTCCTACAAGCACCAAATTGGTTGAGCCCCGCAGCATGAGAATTGCTGGCCTCTATGCACAGGCCCTGTTAGAACTTTTCTTTTCTTTTCTTTTATGTGGTTTTGTGTTCAGAATTAAACCCAGGGCTCTGTGAATACGGTAGAGGTACGATCCAAAATGTTTCTTCCTTTTGTCTTCTCATTTCTTTTCATTCTTTCTTTTCTAATTCTTTGGTTATTAAATTTTTGAGTCAGGACCATTCCTAGTTCCCAGCACAAACATCCCACCCTTCTGCCTCAGTCACCCTTGTCTTTCGGTGACAGGCTGTGTTCCCAAGCCTGGCAGTCCTTCATACACAATGATGGAATCAAATGATGGAGCTGTGCAGGCATCATAGAGGAGAATCTTTTTCTACAAGAAACCCTTCAGGTGATTATGTTGCCTGAGTGACCTTGCAGGGGCCCTGATTCAGTACTCAGCATATAGATGCTAGCTGCTGTATGTGCCTACCTTTCCAGAAGTTCCAACATCCACATTGCTGACCCCTGCAGAGACCAGCTCCTGTAAATTACAAAGCTGACATTGACCCGTAATGGTGTTCGGCCCCTTGATATTGCCCTGTGGAAAAATGCAAAGAGCAGAATCAGCCACATGTTCTTGTAAGCAGAAACAACCATGGAAAGAGCAAGAAGGGGTGCATGGAATTTTGGAACAAGGACCCTAGGCTCAGCAGGAGGATCAGGACGCACTCGTGAAGGGTGCGATTGAGCATGGTCAGAAGGAGGGAGGTTCTCAGGGCAGCGAGAAGAGGCTCAATTCGTGTCCAGAAGGGTCCTTGAATGAATTCTCTGAACCCTTCTGCCCCAGCCATGAGCATTTTTGCTCATGGCTGGGGCAGAAGGGTTCAGAAAACAACCATGAAGGAAACTCCAGGAAGTTGCCTGCTTCCACAGTAGCAGTCTGCAGCCACACGGTGGACGTAATTGCCCGACTTGTTAGTTACTGCATCTGTCTCAAGTTGGTCTGGAGGCTGAACCCTAACTTCTCAGGGGAATGGAGATGTTTTTGAAGCCATTCACATGATTGTGTCTCATGGACACACAGCAAGTTTGCCCGAAATACTGTTTTCCACGGTGGGAACGATGCATGGCGTTTCTAGAGGTACAGGACAACATCAGAAATGAACACTACATCCTGAGAGGATCAGCGTTGGGTTGGAAAGAACATTGACATCTCTTCATGGCAAAAGGGGTCATTAAGAAAAATGGCCAAACTGGCTCTTTACAAGTCCGAAATGACCCTATAATATTTGATTCAGGACCCACAATATACCAACTCTCCACAATCACTAAGGTCTGATCATAACCTGCTATCGAGCATGATTCACTCAGGTGTGACTTATTTCTACACAGTGGTTCTCAACCTTCCTCAGATTACTTAAAGACTGTTCCTCGTGTTGTGAGAACCCCAACAAGGAAATTATTCTGTTGCTAATTACTACTGTTGCTTTGCAAAGCTACTTCTATCAAATTTAATGCAAATGTCTGATATGCAGCAGTTCTTAATCGAATCCCTGGGACATAGTCCTACAAGCACCAAATTGGTTGAGCCCCGCAGCATGAGAATTGCTGGCCTCTATGCACAGGCCCTGTTAGAACTTTTCTTTTCTTTAAGTGGTTTGTGTTCAGAATTAAACCCAGGGCTCTGTGAATACGGTAGAGGTACGATCCGAACCTTTTCTTCCTTTTGTCTTCTCATTTCTTTTCTTTCTTTCTTTTCTAATTCTTTGGTTATTAAATTTTTGAGTCAGGACCATTCCTAGTTCCCAGCACAACATCCACCCTTCTGCCTCAGTCACCCTTGTCTTTCGGTGACAGGCTGTGTTCCCAAGCCTGGCAGACCTTCATACACAATGATGGAATCAGAAGATGGAGATGTGCAGGCATCATATAGGAGAATCTTTTTCTACAAGAAACCCTGCAAGATGTTTATGATGCCTGAGTGACCTTGCAGGGGCCTGGATTCAGTACTCAGCATCTAGATGCTAGCTGCTGTATGTGGCTACCTTTCCAGAAGTTCCAACATCCACATTGGTGACCCCTGCAGAGACCAGCTCCTGTAAGTTAAAAAGCTGACATTGACCCGTAATGGTGGAGGGCTCCTTGATCTTGCCCTGTGGAAAAATGCAAAGAGCAGAATCAGCCACAAGTTCTTGTAAGCAGAAAGAACCAGGGAAAGACCGGAAGGGGTTCATGGAATTTTAGAGAGAGGACCCTGGGGCTCAGCAGGAGGATCAGGACGCACGGGTGAGGGTGCGATTGAGCATGGTCAGAAGAAGGGAGGTTCTCAGGGCAGCGAGAAGAGGCTCATCCACGTGTCCAGAAGGGTCCTTGAATGAATTCTCTGAACCCTTCTGCCCCAGCCATGAGCAGTTTGCTCATGGCTGGGGCAGAAGGGTTCAGAGGACAACCATGAAGGAAACTCCCTGGAAGTTGCCTGCCTCCGCAGTGGCAGTCTGCAGCCACACGGTGGCGTACGTGCCCCACTTGTTAGTTACTGCATCTGTCTCAAGTTGGTCTGGAGGCTGAACCCTAACTTCACAGGGGACTGGAGATGTTTTTGAAGCCATTCACATGATTGTGTCTCATGGACACACAGTCGGTTTGCCCGAAATAGTGTATTCCACGGTGGGAACGATGCATGGCGTTTCTCGAGTTACAGGACAAATCAGAAATGAACACCACATCCTGAGGGGATCAGCGTTGGGTTGGAAAGAACATTGACATCTGTTCATGGCAAAAGGGGTCATAAGAAAAATGGCCAAACTGGCTGTTTACAAGTCCGAAATGACCCTACAATATTTGATTCAGGACCCACAATATACCAACTCTCCACAATCACTAAGGTCTGATCATGATCTGCTATCGAGCATGATTCACTCAGGTGTGACTTATTTCTACACAGTGGTTCTCAACCTTCCTCAGATTGCCACACTTGAAGACACTTCCTCGTGTTGTGAGAACCCCAACAATGAAATTATTCTGTTGCTAGCTTGCAACTGTTGTTTTGCAAAGCTACTTCTATCAAATTTAATGCAAATGTCTGACATGCAGCAGTTCTTAATCGAATCCCTGGGACATAGTCCTTCAAGCACCAAATTGGTTGAGCCCCGCAGCATGAGAATTGCTGGCCTCTATGCACAGGCCCTGTTAGAACCTTTCTTTTCTTTTAAGTGGTTTTGTGTTCAGAATCAAACCCAGGACTTTGTGAATCCTGGAGAGGATACGATCCAAACCTTTTCTTCCTTTTGTCTTTCATTTCTTTTCTTTCTTTCTTTTCTATTCTTTGGTTTTAAATTTTTGAGTCAGGATCCATTCCTAGTTCCCAGCACAGACAACCCACCCTTCTGCCTCAGTCACCCTTGTCTTTCGGTGACAGGCTGTGTCCCAAGCCTGGCAGACCTTCTACCACAATGATGGAATCAGAAGATGGAGATGTGCAGGCATCATATAGGAGAGTTTTTTCTACAAGAAATCACCTTCAGAGATTTATGATGCCTGAGTGACCTAGCAGGGGCCTGGATTCAGTACTCAGCATCTAGATGCTAGCTGCTGTATGTGGCTACCGTTCCAGAAGTTCCAACATCCACATTGCTGACCCTTGCAGAGAGCAGCTCCTGTAAGTTAAAAAGCTGACATTGACCCATAATGGTGGAGGGCTCCTTGATCTTGCCTACTGCAAAAATGCAAAGAGGAGCATCAGCCACAAGTTCTTGTAAGCAGAAAGAACCCGGGAAAAACAGGAAGGGGTTCGTGGAATTTAAGAACAGAGGACCCAGTGGCTCAGCAGGAGGATCAGGAGTCACGGGTGGGGTGCAAATGAGCAGGGTCAGAAGAAGGGAGGTTTTCAGGGCAGCGAGAAGAGGCTCATCCATGTGTCCCGAAGGGTCCTTGAATGAATTCTCTGAACCCTTCTGCCCCAGCAATGAGCTTGTTTGCTCATTGCTGGGGCAGAAGGGTTCAGAGTCCAACCATGAAGGAAACTCCGTGGAAGTTGCCTGCCTCCGCAGTGTTAGCCAGGAGCCAAATGTGGGCACTTGTGCCCCAGTTGAAAGTTACTGCATCTGGTCTCAAGTTGGTCTGGAGGCTGAACCCTCGCTTCACAGGGGACTGGAGATGTTTTTGAAGGCATTTGCATGCCTGTGTCTCAGGGACACACAGTCGGTTTGCCCGAAATAGTGGATTCCGTGGTGGGAACAGTGCATGGCGTTTCTCGATTTACAGGACAAAGTCAGAAATGAACACCACATCCTGAGGGGATCGTCGTGGGCTTGGAAAGATCATTGACATCTGTTCTTGGCAAAAGGGGTCATAAAATAAAATGGCCAAAGCGGCTGTTTACAAGTCCGAAGTGACCCTACAATATTTGATTCAGGACCCACAAAATACCGACTCTCCACAATCACTACGGTCTGATCACGATCTGCTGTCGAGCATGATTCAGTCAGCTGTGACTTGTTTCTACACAGTGGTTGTCAAACTTCCTGCGACTGCCACACTTGAAGACAATTCCTCGTGTTGTGAGAACCCCAACAATGAAATTATTCTGTTGCTAACTTGTAAGTGTTGTTTTGCAAAGCTACTTCTATCAAACGTATTGCAAATGTCTGACATGCAGCAGTTCTTAATCGAAACCTGGGACACAGTCGCTCAAGCCCCAACTGGCTTGAGCCCCTCAGCATGAGAATTGCTGGCCTATATGCACAGGCCCTTTTATAACTTTTCTTTGGTTTCCTTTAAGTGGTTGAGTGTTCAGAATCAAACCCAGGACTTTGTGAATACTTGAGAGGTACGACCCGAACCTTTTCTTCCTTTTTTCCTTTTCATTTCTTTTCCTTCTTTCTTTTCTATTGTTTCGTTTCTAAATTTCCGAGTCAGGATCGTTCCTGGTTCTCTGCTCATACATTCCATCCTTCCGACTCAGTCACCCTTGTGTTTCGGTACAGGCTGTGTCCCCAAGCATTGCAGACCTTCTTCCAAACAATGATGGGATCAGAAGGTGGAGATGTGCAGGCATCATATATGAGAATTTTTTTCTCCAAGAAAACCTGCAAGCGTTTATGATGTCTGAGTGACCTCGCAGGGGCCTGGATTCAGTCCTCAGCATCTAGATGGTAGCCGCTCTATGTGGCTACCTTTGCAGAAGTTCCAACATCCACATTGGTGACCCCTGCAGAGACCAGCTCCTGTAAGTTAAAAAGCTGACATTGACCCGTAATGGTGGGAGGGCTCCTTGATCTTGCCCTACTGGAAAAATGCAAAGAGTAGAGTCAGCCACAAGATCTTGTAAGCAGAAAGAACCAGGGAAAGGACCGGAAGGGGTTCCTGGAATTTTAGAGAGAGGACCCTGGGGCTCAGCAGGAGGATCAGGACGCACGGGTGAGGGTGCGCCTGAGCATAGTCAGAAGAAGGGAGGTTCTCAGGGCGGCGAGAAGAGGCTCACCACGTGTCCGGAAGGGTCCTTGAATGAATTCTCTGAACCCTTCTGCCCCAGCCATGAGCAGTTTGCTCATGGCTGGGGCAGAAGGGTTCAGAGGGCAACCATGAAGGCAACTCCCTGGAAGCTGCCTGCCTCCGCAGTGGCAGTCTGCTGCCACACGGTGGCGCACGTGTCCCACTTGATAGTAACTGCATCTGTCTCAAGCTGGTCTGGAGGCTGAACCCTAGCTTCACAGGGGACTGGAGATGTTTTTGAAGCCATTCACATGATTGTGTCTCATGGACACACAGTCGGTTTGCCCGAAATAGTGTATTCCCGGTGGGAACAACGCATGGCGCTTCTCGAGTTACAGGACAAAGTTCAGAAATGAACACCACATCCTGAGGGGATCAGCGTTGGGTTCGAAAGAACATTGACACCTGTTCATGGCAAAAGGGGTCATAAAGAGAAATGACCAAAGTGGCTGTTTACATGTCCGAAATGCCCCTACAATATTTGATTCAGGACCCCCAGTATAGCAAGTCTCCACAATCACTAAGGGCTGATCATGATCTGCTATGGAGCATGATTCACTCAGGTGTGACTTATTTCTACACAGTGGTTCTCAACCTTCCTAAGACCGCCACACTTGAATACACTTTCTCGTGTTGTGGGGACCCCGATAATGAAGTTCTTCTGTTGCTAATTAGCAACTTTTGTTTTGCGAAGCAACTTGTATGAATCTTAATGCAAATGTCTGACACGCAGCAGTTCTTAATCGAATCCTGGGACAATGTTCTTCACGCTCCACATTGGTTGTGCCCGCTGCATGAGAATTGCTGCCTCATATGCACAGGCCCTGTTAGAACCTTCTGTTTCTCTTAAGTGTTTGGGTGCTCAGGATCAAACCCAGGACTTTGTGAATCCTGGAGAGGTACGATCCAAACATTTCCTTTGCTTTCCTTTCGTTTCCTTTCCTTGTCTTTTCTATTCATTCCCTTTCAGTTTTTTGAGATAGGATCTATCTGAGCTCCCCTCACAGACAACCCATGCTTCTGCTTCAAGCACTGTTGCAGCTCGGTGACAGGCCCATGTCCACAAGCGTGGCAGAACGTTTCTACCAGCAATGAAGAAATCAGATGATGGAGATGTGCTGGCATCCAAAGGGAGAGTTGTTTTCTACAAAATCACCTCCAGAGCATTTATGATGCCTGCTTGCCCTAGCAGGGGCCTGGATTCAGTACTCAGTGTCTACATGCTAGCTCCTACATGTGGCTACCGTTCCAGTGGTTCCAACATCCACATCTGCTGAACCCTTGAAAGAAGCAGCTGGTGTAAGTGAAAAAGCTGACATTGACCCATAATGGAGGAGGGCTCCTTGATCTTGCCTACTGCAAAGATGCAAAGGGGAGCATCAGCCACAAGTTCCTGTGAGCAGAAAGAACCCGGGACAAAACAGGAAGGGGTTCGTGGAATTTAAGAACAGGGACCCAGTGGCTCAGCAGAAGGATCAGGAGTCACGGGTGGGAGTGCAAATGAGCAGGGTCTGAAGAAGGGAGGTTTTCAGGGCAGCGAGAAGAGGCTATCCATGTGTCCCGAAGGGTCCCTGAATGGATTCTCTGAACCCTTCTGCCCCAGCAATGAGCTTGTTTGCTCATTGCTGGGGCAGAAGGGTTCAGAGTCCAGGCGTGAAGGAGCCTCCGTGGAAGTTGCCTGCCTCCGCAGAGTTAGCCAGGAGCCAAATGTTGGCACTTGAGCCCCAGTTGAAAGTTACTGCCTTGGTCTCAAGCCGGTCTGGAAGCTTAACCCTCGCGTCACAGGGGACTGGAGATGTTTTGGAAGGCATTTGCATGCCTGTGTCTCAGGGAAACACGGTCGGTTTGCCCGAAATAGTGGATTCCGTGATGGGAACAGTGCATGGCGTTTCTCGATTTACAGGACAAAGTCAGAAATGAACACCACATCCTGAGGGGATCGTCGTGGGCTTGGAAAGATCATTGACATCTGTTCTTGGCAAAAGGGGTCATAAAATAAAATGGCCAAAGCGGCTGTTTACAAGTCCGAAGTGACCCTACAATATTTGATTCAGGACCCACAAAATACCGACTCTCCACAATCACTACGGTCTGATCACGATCTGCTGTCGAGCATGATTCAGTCAGCTGTGACTTGTTTCTACACAGTGGTTGTCAAACTTCCTGCGACTGCCACACTTGAAGACAATTCCTCGTGTTGTGAGAACCCCAACAATGAAATTATTCTGTTGCTAACTTGTAAGTGTTGTTTTGCAAAGCTACTTCTATCAAACGTATTGCAAATGTCTGACATGCAGCAGTTCTTAATCGAAACCTGGGACACAGTCGCTCAAGCCCCAACTGGCTTGAGCCCCTCAGCATGAGAATTGCTGGCCTATATGCACAGGCCCTTTTATAACCTTTGGTTTCCTTTAAGTGGTTGAGTGTTCAGAATCAAACCCAGGACTTTGTGAATACTTGAGAGGTACGACCCGAACCTTTTCTTCCTTTTTTCCTTTTCATTTCTTTTCCTTCTTTCTTTTCTATTGTTTCGTTTCTAAATTTCCGAGTCAGGATCGTTCCTGGTTCTCTGCTCATACATTCCATCCTTCCGACTCAGTCACCCTTGTGTTTCGGTACAGGCTGTGTCCCCAAGCATTGCAGACCTTCTTCCAAACAATGATGGGATCAGAAGGTGGAGATGTGCAGGCATCATATATGAGAATTTTTTTCTCCAAGAAAACCTGCAAGCGTTTATGATGTCTGAGTGACCTCGCAGGGGCCTGGATTCAGTCCTCAGCATCTAGATGGTAGCCGCTCTATGTGGCTACCTTTGCAGAAGTTCCAACATCCACATTGGTGACCCCTGCAGAGACCAGCTCCTGTAAGTTAAAAAGCTGACATTGACCCGTAATGGTGGAGGGCTCCTTGATCTTGCCCTACTGGAAAAAAGCAAAGAGTAGAGTCAGCCACAAGATCTTGTAAGCAGAAAGAACCAGGGAAAGGACCGGAAGGGGTTCCTGGAATTTTAGAGAGAGGACCCTGGGCTCAGCAGGAGGATCAGGACGCACGGGTGAGGGTGCGCCTGAGCATAGTCAGAAGAAGGGAGGTTCTCATGGCGGCGAGAAGAGGCTCACCACGTGTCCGGAAGGGTCCTTGAATGAATTCTCTGAACCCTTCTGCCCCAGCCATGAGCAGTTACTGCTCATGGCTGGGGCAGAAGGGTTCAGAGGGCAACCATGAAGGCAACTCCCTGGAAGCTGCCTGCCTCCGCAGTGGCAGTCTGCTGCCACACGGTGGCGCACGTGTCCCACTTGATAGTAACTGCATCTGTCTCAAGCTGGTCTGGAGGCTGAACCCTAGCTTCACAGGGGACTGGAGATGTTTTTGAAGCCATTCACATGATTGTGTCTCATGGACACACAGTCGGTTTGCCCGAAATAGTGTATTCCCGGTGGGAACAACGCATGGCGCTTCTCGAGTTACAGGACAAAGTTCAGAAATGAACACCACATCCTGAGGGGATCAGCGTTGGGTTCGAAAGAACATTGACACCTGTTCATGGCAAAAGGGGTCATAAAGAGAAATGACCAAAGTGGCTGTTTACATGTCCGAAATGCCCCTACAATATTTGATTCAGGACCCCCAGTATAGCAAGTCTCCACAATCACTAAGGGCTGATCATGATCTGCTATGGAGCATGATTCACTCAGGTGTGACTTATTTCTACACAGTGGTTCTCAACCTTCCTAAGACCGCCACACTTGAATACACTTTCTCGTGTTGTGGGGACCCCGATAATGAAGTTCTTCTGTTGCTAATTAGCAACTTTTGTTTTGCGAAGCAACTTGTATGAATCTTAATGCAAATGTCTGACACGCAGCAGTTCTTAATCGAATCCTGGGACAATGTTCTTCACGCTCCACATTGGTTGTGCCCGCTGCATGAGAATTGCTGCCTCATATGCACAGGCCCTGTTAGAACCTTCTGTTTCTCTTAAGTGTTTGGGTGCTCAGGATCAAACCCAGGACTTTGTGAATCCTGGAGAGGTACGATCCAAACATTTCCTTTGCTTTCCTTTCGTTTCCTTTCCTTGTCTTTTCTATTCATTCCCTTTCAGTTTTTTGAGATAGGATCTATCTGAGCTCCCCTCACAGACAACCCATGCTTCTGCTTCAAGCACTGTTGCAGCTCGGTGACAGGCCCATGTCCACAAGCGTGGCAGAACGTTTCTACCAGCAATGAAGAAATCAGATGATGGAGATGTGCTGGCATCCAAAGGGAGAGTTGTTTTCTACAAAATCACCTCCAGAGCATTTATGATGCCTGCTTGCCCTAGCAGGGGCCTGGATTCAGTACTCAGTGTCTACATGCTAGCTCCTACATGTGGCTACCGTTCCAGTGGTTCCAACATCCAGTCTGCTGACCCTTGAAAGAAGCAGCTGGTGTAAGTGAAAAAGCTGACATTGACCCATAATGGAGGAGGGCTCCTTGATCTTGCCTACTGCAAAGATGCAAAGGGGAGCATCAGCCACAAGTTCCTGTGAGCAGAAAGAACCGGGACAAAACAGGAAGGGGTTCGTGGAATTTAAGAACAGGGACCCAGTGGCTCAGCAGAAGGATCAGGAGTCACGGGTGGGAGTGCAAATGAGCAGGGTCTGAAGAAGGGAGGTTTTCAGGGCAGCGAGAAGAGGCTATCCATGTGTCCCGAAGGGTCCCTGAATGGATTCTCTGAACCCTTCTGCCCCAGCAATGAGCTTGTTTGCTCATTGCTGGGGCAGAAGGGTTCAGAGTCCAGGCGCGTGAAGGAGCCTCCGTGGAAGTTGCCTGCCTCCGCAGAGTTAGCCAGGAGCCAAATGTTGGCACTTGAGCCCCAGTTGAAAGTTACTGCCTTGGTCTCAAGCCGGTCTGGAAGCTTAACCCTCGCGTCACAGGGGACTGGAGATGTTTTGGAAGGCATTTGCATGCCTGTGTCTCAGGGAAACACGGTCGGTTTGCCCGAAATAGTGGATTCCGTGATGGGAACAGTGCATGGCGTTTCTCGAGTTACAGGACAAAGTCAGAAATGAACACCACATCCTGAGGGGATCGTCGTGGGCTTGGAAAGATCATTGACATCTGTTCTTGGCAAAAGGGGTCATAAAATAAAATGGCCAAAGCGGCTGTTTACAAGTCCGAAGTGACCCTACAATATTTGATTCAGGACCCACAGTATACCGACTCTCCACAATCACTACGGTCTGATCACGATCTGCTGTCGAGCATGATTCAGTCAGCTGTGACTTGTTTCTACACAGTGGTTGTCAAACTTCCTGCGACTGCCACACTTGAAGACAATTCCTCGTGTTGTGAGAACCCCAACAATGAAATTATTCTGTTGCTAACTTGTAAGTGTTGTTTTGCAAAGCTACTTCTATCAAACGTATTGCAAATGTCTGACATGCAGCAGTTCTTAATCGAAACCTGGGACACAGTCGCTCAAGCCCCAACTGGCTTGAGCCCCTCAGCATGAGAATTGCTGGCCTATATGCACAGGCCCTTTTATAACCTTTGGTTTCCTTTAAGTGGTTGAGTGTTCAGAATCAAACCCAGGACTTTGTGAATACTTGAGAGGTACGACCCGAAACTTTTCTTCCTTTTTTCCTTTTCATTTCTTTTCTTTCTTTCTTTTCTATTGTTTCGTTTTAAATTTCCGAGTCAGGATCGTTCCTGGTTCTCTGCACATACATTCCATCCTTCTGACTCAGTCACCCTTGTGTTTCGGTGACAGGCTGTGTCCCAAGCATTGCAGACCTTCTTCCAAACAATGATGGGATCAGAAGATGGAGATGTGCAGGCATCATATATGAGAGTTTTTTTCTACAAGAAAACCTGCAAGCGTTTATGATGTCTGAGTGACCTCGCAGGGGCCTGGATTCAGTCCTCAGCATCTAGATGGTAGCCGCTCTATGTGGCTACCTTTGCAGAAGTTCCAACATCCACATTGGTGACCCCTGCAGAGACCAGCTCCTGTAAGTTAAAAAGCTGACATTGACCCGTAATGGTGGAGGGCTCCTTGATCTTGCCTACTGGAAAAATGCAAAGAGTAGAGTCAGCCACAAGATCTTGTAAGCAGAAAGAACCAGGGAAAGGACCGGAAGGGGTTCCTGGAATTTTAGAGAGAGGACCCTGGGGCTCAGCAGGAGGATCAGGACGCACGGGTGAGGGTGCGCCTGAGCATAGTCAGAAGAAGGGAGGTTCTCAGGGCGGCGAGAAGAGGCTCACCACGTGTCCCGAAGGGTCCTTGAATGAATTCTCTGAACCCTTCTGCCCCAGCCATGAGCAGTTGTTTGCTCATGGCTGGGGCAGAAGGGTTCAGAGGGCAACCATGAAGGCAACTCCCTGGAAGCTGCCTGCCTCCGCAGTGGCAGTCTGCTGCCACACGGTGGCGCACGTGTCCCACTTGATAGTAACTGCATCTGTCTCAAGCTGGTCTGGAGGCTGAACCCTAGCTTCACAGGGGACTGGAGATGTTTTTGAAGCCATTCACATGATTGTGTCTCATGGACACACAGTCGGTTTGCCCGAAATAGTGTATTCCGTGGTGGGAACAACGCATGGCGCTTCTCGAGTTACAGGACAAAGTTCAGAAATGAACACCACATCCTGAGGGGATCAGCGTTGGGTTCGAAAGAACATTGACATCTGTTCATGGCAAAAGGGGTCATAAGATAAAATGACCAAAGTGGCTGTTTACATGTCCGAAATGACCCTACAATATTTGATTCAGGACCCACAGTATAGCAACTCTCCACAATCACTAAGGGTCTGATCATGATCTGCTATGGAGCATGATTCACTCAGGTGTGACTTATTTCTACACAGTGGTTCTCAACCTTCCTAAGACTGCCACACTTGAATACACTTTCTCGTGTTGTGGGAACCCCAACAATGAAGTTATTCTGTTGCTAATTAGCAACTTTTGTTTTGCAAAGCAACTTGTATGAATCTTAATGCAAATGTCTGACATGCAGCAGTTCTTAATCGAATCCTGGGACAATGTTCTTCAAGCCCCAATTGGTTGTGCCCGCTGCATGAGAATTGCTGCCTATATGCACAGGCCCTGTTAGAACCTTCTGTTTCTCTTTAAGTGTTTGGGTGTTCAGAATCAAACCCAGGACTTTGTGAATACTGGAGAGGTACGATCCAAACTTTTCTTCCTTTTTTCCTTTCATTTCTTTTCCTTTCTTTCTTTTCTATTGTTTCGTTTCTAGTTTTTTGAGTCAGGATCTTCTGAGTTCCCTCACAGACAACCCATCCTTCTGCTCAGTCACCCTTGTGTTTCGGTGACAGGCTGTGTCCCAAGCGTGGCAGACCTTCTTCCAAACAATGATGAAATCAGAAGATGGAGATGTGCAGGCATCATATAGGGAGATTTTTTTCTACAAGAAAACCAGCAAGCGTTTATGATGCCTGAGTGACCTAGCAGGGGCCTGGATTCAGTACTCAGCATCTAGATGCTAGCCGCTACTATGTGGCTACCGTTCCAGAAGTTCCAACATCCACATTGGTGACCCTGCAGAGACCAGCTCCTGTAAGTTAAAAAGCTGACATTGACCCATAATGGTGGAGGGCTCCTTGATCTTGCCTACTGCAAAAATGCAAAGAGTAGATCAGCCACAAGTTCTTGTAAGCAGAAAGAACCAGGGAAAAACAGGAAGGGGTTCCTGGAATTTTAGAGAAGAGGACCCAGGGGCTCAGCAGGAGGATCAGGAGCACGGGTGAGGGTGCAAATGAGCAGGGTCAGAAGAAGGGAGGTTTTCAGGGCAGCGAGAAGAGGCTCACCATGTGTCCCGAAGGGTCCTTGAATGAATTCTCTGAACCCTTCTGCCCCAGCAATGAGCTTGTTTGCTCATTGCTGGGGCAGAAGGGTTCAGAGTCAACCATGAAGGAACTCCCTGGAAGTTGCCTGCCTCCGCAGTGGCAGTCAGGAGCCACAATGTGGGCACTTGTGTCCCACTTGAAAGTTACTGCATCTGTCTCAAGCTGGTCTGGAGCTGAACCCTAGCTTCACAGGGGACTGGAGATGTTTTTGAAGCCATTCACATGATTGTGTCTCATGGACACACAGTCGGTTTGCCCGAAATAGTGGATTCCGTGGTGGGAACAGTGCATGGCGTTTCTCGAGTTACAGGACAAAGTCAGAAATGAACACCACATCCTGAGGGGATCGTCGTGGGTTGGAAAGAACATTGACATCTGTTCTTGGCAAAAGGGGTCATAAAATAAAATGGCCAAAGTGGCTGTTTACAAGTCCGAAAAAATGACCCTACAATATTTGATTCAGGACCCACAGTATACCAACTCTCCACAATCACTAAGGTCTGATCACGATCTGCTGTCGAGCATGATTCAGTCAGCTGTGACTTGTTTCTACACAGTGGTTGTCAAACTTCCTAAGACTGCCACACTTGAAGACACTTTCTCGTGTTGTGAGAACCCCAACAATGAAATTATTCTGTTGCTAATTGTAAGTGTTGTTTTGCAAAGCTACTTCTATCAAACTTATTGCAAATGTCTGACATGCAGCAGTTCTTAATCGAAACCTGGGACAATGTTCTTCAAGCCCCAATTGGTTGAGCCCGCTGCATGAGAATTGCTGGCCTATATGCACAGGCCCTTTTAGAACCTTTCTGTTTCTCTTTAAGTGGTTTGAGTGTTCAGAATCAAACCCAGGACTTTGTGAATACTTGAGAGGTACGATCCAAACTTTTCTTCCTTTTTTCCTTTCATTTCTTTCCTTCTTTCTTTTCTATTCGTTTCGTTTCTAAATTTTTGAGTCAGGATCTATCTGGTTCCCCTCACAGACATTCCATCCTTCTGACTCAGTCACCCTTGTGTTTCGGTGACAGGCTGTGTCCCCAAGCATTGGCAGACCTTCTTCCAAACAATGATGAAATCAGAAGATGGAGATGTGCAGGCATCATAAGGGAGAATTTTTTTCTACAAGAAAACCTGCAAGCGTTTATGATGTCTGAGTGACCTCGCAGGGGCCTGGATTCAGTCCTCAGCATCTAGATGGTAGCGCTCTATGTGGCTACCGTTGCAGAAGTTCCAACATCCACATTGGTGACCCCTGCAGAGACCAGCTCCTGTAAGTTAAAAAGCTGACATTGACCCGTAATGGTGGAGGGCTCCTTGATCTTGCCCTGCAAAAATGCAAAGAGTAGAGTCAGCCACAAGATCTTGTAAGCAGAAAGAACCAGGGAAAAACAGGAAGGGGTTCCTGGAATTTTAGAGAGAGGACCCTGGGGGCTCAGCAGGAGGATCAGGAGCACGGGTGGGGTGCGCCTGAGCATAGTCAGAAGAAGGGAGGTTCTCAGGGCGGCGAGAAGAGGCTCACCACGTGTCCCGAAGGGTCCTTGAATGAATTCTCTGAACCCTTCTGCCCCAGCCATGAGCAGTTTGCTCATGGCTGGGGCAGAAGGGTTCAGAGGGCAACCATGAAGGCAACTCCCTGGAAGCTGCCTGCCTCCGCAGTGGCAGTCTGCTGCCACACGGTGGCGCACTTGTGTCCCACTTGATAGTAACTGCATCTGTCTCAAGCTGGTCTGGAGGCTGAACCCTAGCTTCACAGGGGACTGGAGATGTTTTTGAAGCCATTCACATGATTGTGTCTCATGGACACACAGTCGGTTTGCCCGAAATAGTGTATTCCGTGGTGGGAACAACGCATGGCGCTTCTCGAGTTACAGGACAAAGTTCAGAAATGAACACCACATCCTGAGGGGATCAGCGTTGGGTTCGAAAGAACATTGACATCTGTTCATGGCAAAAGGGGTCATAAAGAGAAATGACCAAAGTGGCTGTTTACATGTCCGAAATGCCCCTACAATATTTGATTCAGGACCCCCAGTATAGCAAGTCTCCACAATCACTAAGGGCTGATCATGATCTGCTATGGAGCATGATTCACTCAGGTGTGACTTATTTCTACACAGTGGTTCTCAACCTTCCTAAGACCGCCACACTTGAATACACTTTCTCGTGTTGTGGGGACCCCGATAATGAAGTTCTTCTGTTGCTAATTAGCAACTTTTGTTTTGCGAAGCAACTTGTATGAATCTTAATGCAAATGTCTGACACGCAGCAGTTCTTAATCGAATCCTGGGACAATGTTCTTCACGCTCCACATTGGTTGTGCCCGCTGCATGAGAATTGCTGCCTCATATGCACAGGCCCTGTTAGAACCTTCTGTTTCTCTTAAGTGTTTGGGTGCTCAGGATCAAACCCAGGACTTTGTGAATCCTGGAGAGGTACGATCCAAACATTTCCTTTGCTTTCCTTTCGTTTCCTTTCCTTGTCTTTTCTATTCATTCCCTTTCAGTTTTTTGAGATAGGATCTATCTGAGCTCCCCTCACAGACAACCCATGCTTCTGCTTCAAGCACTGTTGCAGCTCGGTGACAGGCCCATGTCCACAAGCGTGGCAGAACGTTTCTTACCAGCAATGAAGAAATCAGATGATGGAGATGTGCTGGCATCCAAAGGGAGAGTTGTTTTCTACAAAATCACCTCCAGAGCATTTATGATGCCTGCTTGCCCTAGCAGGGGCCTGGATTCAGTACTCAGTGTCTACATGCTAGCTCCTACATGTGGCTACCGTTCCAGTGGTTCCAACATCCAGTCTGCTGACCCTTGAAAGAAGCAGCTGGTGTAAGTGAAAAAGCTGACATTGACCCATAATGGAGGAGGGCTCCTTGATCTTGCCTACTGCAAAGATGCAAAGGGGAGCATCAGCCACAAGTTCCGTGTGAGCAGAAAGAACCCGGGACAAAACAGGAAGGGGTTCGTGGAATTTAAGAACAGGGACCCAGTGGCTCAGCAGAAGGATCAGGAGTCACGGGTGGGAGTGCAAATGAGCAGGGTCTGAAGAAGGGAGGTTTTCAGGGCAGCGAGAAGAGGCTATCCATGTGTCCCGAAGGGTCCCTGAATGGATTCTCTGAACCCTTCTGCCCCAGCAATGAGCTTGTTTGCTCATTGCTGGGGCAGAAGGGTTCAGAGTCCAGGCGTGAAGGAGCCTCCGTGGAAGTTGCCTGCCTCCGCAGAGTTAGCCAGGAGCCAAATGTTGGCACTTGAGCCCCAGTTGAAAGTTACTGCCTTGGTCTCAAGCCGGTCTGGAAGCTTAACCCTCGCGTCACAGGGGACTGGAGATGTTTTGGAAGGCATTTGCATGCCTGTGTCTCAGGGAAACACGGTCGGTTTGCCCGAAATAGTGGATTCCGTGATTGGAACAGTGCATGGCGTTTCTCGAGTTACAGGACAAAGTCAGAAATGAACACCACATCCTGAGGGGATCGTCGTGGGCTTGGAAAGATCATTGACATCTGTTCTTGGCAAAAGGGGTCATAAAATAAAATGGCCAAAGCGGCTGTTTACAAGTCCGAAGTGACCCTACAATATTTGATTCAGGACCCACAAAATACCGACTCTCCACAATCACTACGGTCTGATCACGATCTGCTGTCGAGCATGATTCAGTCAGCTGTGACTTGTTTCTACACAGTGGTTGTCAAACTTCCTGCGACTGCCACACTTGAAGACAATTCCTCGTGTTGTGAGAACCCCAACAATGAAATTATTCTGTTGCTAACTTGTAAGTGTTGTTTTGCAAAGCTACTTCTATCAAACGTATTGCAAATGTCTGACATGCAGCAGTTCTTAATCGAAACCTGGGACACAGTCGCTCAAGCCCCAACTGGCTTGAGCCCCTCAGCATGAGAATTGCTGGCCTATATGCACAGGCCCTTTTATAACCTTTGGTTTCCTTTAAGTGGTTGAGTGTTCAGAATCAAACCCAGGACTTTGTGAATACTTGAGAGGTACGACCCGAACCTTTTCTTCCTTTTTTCCTTTTCATTTCTTTTCCTTCTTTCTTTTCTATTGTTTCGTTTCTAAATTTCCGAGTCAGGATCGTTCCTGGTTCTCTGCTCATACATTCCATCCTTCCGACTCAGTCACCCTTGTGTTTCGGTACAGGCTGTGTCCCCAAGCATTGCAGACCTTCTTCCAAACAATGATGGGATCAGAAGGTGGAGATGTGCAGGCATCATATATGAGAATTTTTTTCTCCAAGAAAACCTGCAAGCGTTTATGATGTCTGAGTGACCTCGCAGGGGCCTGGATTCAGTCCTCAGCATCTAGATGGTAGCCGCTCTATGTGGCTACCTTTGCAGAAGTTCCAACATCCACATTGGTGACCCCTGCAGAGACCAGCTCCTGTAAGTTAAAAAGCTGACATTGACCCGTAATGGTGGAGGGCTCCTTGATCTTGCCCCGGGGAAAAAAGCAAAGAGTAGAGTCAGCCACAAGATCTTGTAAGCAGAAAGAACCAGGGAAAGGACCGGAAGGGGTTCCTGGAATTTTAGAGAGAGGACCCTGGGGCTCAGCAGGAGGATCAGGACGCACGGGTGAGGGTGCGCCTGAGCATAGTCAGAAGAAGGGAGGTTCTCATGGCGGCGAGAAGAGGCTCACCACGTGTCCGGAAGGGTCCTTGAATGAATTCTCTGAACCCTTCTGCCCCAGCCATGAGCAGTTACTGCTCATGGCTGGGGCAGAAGGGTTCAGAGGGCAACCATGAAGGCAACTCCCTGGAAGCTGCCTGCCTCCGCAGTGGCAGTCTGCTGCCACACGGTGGCGCACGTGTCCCACTTGATAGTAACTGCATCTGTCTCAAGCTGGTCTGGAGGCTGAACCCTAGCTTCACAGGGGACTGGAGATGTTTTTGAAGCCATTCACATGATTGTGTCTCATGGACACACAGTCGGTTTGCCCGAAATAGTGTATTCCATGGTGGGAACAACGCATGGCGCTTCTCGAGTTACAGGACAAAGTTCAGAAATGAACACCACATCCTGAGGGGATCAGCGTTGGGTTCGAAAGAACATTGACACCTGTTCATGGCAAAAGGGGTCATAAAGAGAAATGACCAAAGTGGCTGTTTACATGTCCGAAATGCCCCTACAATATTTGATTCAGGACCCCCAGTATAGCAAGTCTCCACAATCACTAAGGGCTGATCATGATCTGCTATGGAGCATGATTCACTCAGGTGTGACTTATTTCTACACAGTGGTTCTCAACCTTCCTAAGACCGCCACACTTGAATACACTTTCTCGTGTTGTGGGGACCCCGATAATGAAGTTCTTCTGTTGCTAATTAGCAACTTTTGTTTTGCGAAGCAACTTGTATGAATCTTAATGCAAATGTCTGACACGCAGCAGTTCTTAATCGAATCCTGGGACAATGTTCTTCACGCTCCACATTGGTTGTGCCCGCTGCATGAGAATTGCTGCCTCATATGCACAGGCCCTGTTAGAACCTTCTGTTTCTCTTAAGTGTTTGGGTGCTCAGGATCAAACCCAGGACTTTGTGAATCCTGGAGAGGTACGATCCAAACATTTCCTTTGCTTTCCTTTCGTTTCCTTTCCTTGTCTTTTCTATTCATTCCCTTTCAGTTTTTTGAGATAGGATCTATCTGAGCTCCCCTCACAGACAACCCATGCTTCTGCTTCAAGCACTGTTGCAGCTCGGTGACAGGCCCATGTCCACAAGCGTGGCAGAACGTTTCTACCAGCAATGAAGAAATCAGATGATGGAGATGTGCTGGCATCCAAAGGGAGAGTTGTTTTCTACAAAATCACCTCCAGAGCATTTATGATGCCTGCTTGCCCTAGCAGGGGCCTGGATTCAGTACTCAGTGTCTACATGCTAGCTCCTACATGTGGCTACCGTTCCAGTGGTTCGAACATCCAGTCTGCTGACCCTTGAAAGAAGCAGCTGGTGTAAGTGAAAAAGCTGACATTGACCCATAATGGAGGAGGGCTCCTTGATCTTGCCTACTGCAAAGATGCAAAGGGGAGCATCAGCCACAAGTTCCTGTGAGCAGAAAGAACCCGGGACAAAACAGGAAGGGGTTCGTGGAATTTAAGAACAGGGACCCAGTGGCTCAGCAGAAGGATCAGGAGTCACGGGTGGGAGTGCAAATGAGCAGGGTCTGAAGAAGGGAGGTTTTCAGGGCAGCGAGAAGAGGCTATCCATGTGTCCCGAAGGGTCCCTGAATGGATTCTCTGAACCCTTCTGCCCCAGCAATGAGCTTGTTTGCTCATTGCTGGGGCAGAAGGGTTCAGAGTCCAGGCGTGAAGGAGCCTCCGTGGAAGTTGCCTGCCTCCGCAGAGTTAGCCAGGAGCCAAATGTTGGCACTTGAGCCCCAGTTGAAAGTTACTGCCTTGGTCTCAAGCCGGTCTGGAAGCTTAAACCCTCGCGTCACAGGGGACTGGAGATGTTTTGGAAGGCATTTGCATGCCTGTGTCTCAGGGAAACACGGTCGGTTTGCCCGAAATAGTGGATTCCGTGATTGGAACAGTGCATGGCGTTTCTCGATTTACAGGACAAAGTCAGAAATGAACACCACATCCTGAGGGGATCGTCGTGGGCTTGGAAAGATCATTGACATCTGTTCTTGGCAAAAGGGGTCATAAAATAAAATGGCCAAAGCGGCTGTTTACAAGTCCGAAGTGACCCTACAATATTTGATTCAGGACCCACAAAATACCGACTCTCCACAATCACTACGGTCTGATCACGATCTGCTGTCGAGCATGATTCAGTCAGCTGTGACTTGTTTCTACACAGTGGTTGTCAAACTTCCTGCGACTGCCACACTTGAAGACAATTCCTCGTGTTGTGAGAACCCCAACAATGAAATTATTCTGTTGCTAACTTGTAAGTGTTGTTTTGCAAAGCTACTTCTATCAAACGTATTGCAAATGTCTGACATGCAGCAGTTCTTAATCGAAACCTGGGACACAGTCGCTCAAGCCCCAACTGGCTTGAGCCCCTCAGCATGAGAATTGCTGGCCTATATGCACAGGCCCTTTTATAACCTTTGGTTTCCTTTAAGTGGTTGAGTGTTCAGAATCAAACCCAGGACTTTGTGAATACTTGAGAGGTACGACCCGAACCTTTTCTTCCTTTTTTCCTTTTCATTTCTTTTCCTTCTTTCTTTTCTATTGTTTCGTTTCTAAATTTCCGAGTCAGGATCGTTCCTGGTTCTCTGCTCATACATTCCATCCTTCCGACTCAGTCACCCTTGTGTTTCGGTACAGGCTGTGTCCCCAAGCATTGCAGACCTTCTTCCAAACAATGATGGGATCAGAAGGTGGAGATGTGCAGGCATCATATATGAGAATTTTTTTCTCCAAGAAAACCTGCAAGCGTTTATGATGTCTGAGTGACCTCGCAGGGGCCTGGATTCAGTCCTCAGCATCTAGATGGTAGCCGCTCTATGTGGCTACCTTTGCAGAAGTTCCAACATCCACATTGGTGACCCCTGCAGAGACCAGCTCCTGTAAGTTAAAAAGCTGACATTGACCCGTAATGGTGGAGGGCTCCTTGATCTTGCCCCGGGGAAAAAAGCAAAGAGTAGAGTCAGCCACAAGATCTTGTAAGCAGAAAGAACCAGGGAAAGGACCGGAAGGGGTTCCTGGAATTTTAGAGAGAGGACCCTGGGCTCAGCAGGAGGATCAGGACGCACGGGTGAGGGTGCGCCTGAGCATAGTCAGAAGAAGGGAGGTTCTCATGGCGGCGAGAAGAGGCTCACCACGTGTCCGGAAGGGTCCTTGAATGAATTCTCTGAACCCTTCTGCCCCAGCCATGAGCAGTTACTGCTCATGGCTGGGGCAGAAGGGTTCAGAGGGCAACCATGAAGGCAACTCCCTGGAAGCTGCCTGCCTCCGCAGTGGCAGTCTGCTGCCACCACGGTGGCGCACGTGTCCCACTTGATAGTAACTGCATCTGTCTCAAGCTGGTCTGGAGGCTGAACCCTAGCTTCACAGGGGACTGGAGATGTTTTTGAAGCCATTCACATGATTGTGTCTCATGGACACACAGTCGGTTTGCCCGAAATAGTGTATTCCATGGTGGGAACAACGCATGGCGCTTCTCGAGTTACAGGACAAAGTTCAGAAATGAACACCACATCCTGAGGGGATCAGCGTTGGGTTCGAAAGAACATTGACACCTGTTCATGGCAAAAGGGGTCATAAAGAGAAATGACCAAAGTGGCTGTTTACATGTCCGAAATGCCCCTACAATATTTGATTCAGCACCCCCAGTATAGCAAGTCTCCACAATCACTAAGGGCTGATCATGATCTGCTATGGAGCATGATTCACTCAGGTGTGACTTATTTCTACACAGTGGTTCTCAACCTTCCTAAGACCGCCACACTTGAATACACTTTCTCGTGTTGTGGGGACCCCGATAATGAAGTTCTTCTGTTGCTAATTAGCAACTTTTGTTTTGCGAAGCAACTTGTATGAATCTTAATGCAAATGTCTGACACGCAGCAGTTCTTAATCGAATCCTGGGACAATGTTCTTCACGCTCCACATTGGTTGTGCCCGCTGCATGAGAATTGCTGCCTCATATGCACAGGCCCTGTTAGAACCTTCTGTTTCTCTTAAGTGTTTGGGTGCTCAGGATCAAACCCAGGACTTTGTGAATCCTGGAGAGGTACGATCCAAACATTTCCTTTGCTTTCCTTTCGTTTCCTTTCCTTGTCTTTTCTATTCATTCCCTTTCAGTTTTTTGAGATAGGATCTATCTGAGCTCCCCTCACAGACAACCCATGCTTCTGCTTCAAGCACTGTTGCAGCTCGGTGACAGGCCCATGTCCACAAGCGTGGCAGAACGTTTCTACCAGCAATGAAGAAATCAGATGATGGAGATGTGCTGGCATCCAAAGGGAGAGTTGTTTTCTACAAAATCACCTCCAGAGCATTTATGATGCCTGCTTGCCCTAGCAGGGGCCTGGATTCAGTACTCAGTGTCTACATGCTAGCTCCTACATGTGGCTACCGTTCCAGTGGTTCGAACATCCAGTCTGCTGACCCTTGAAAGAAGCAGCTGGTGTAAGTGAAAAAGCTGACATTGACCCATAATGGAGGAGGGCTCCTTGATCTTGCCTACTGCAAAGATGCAAAGGGGAGCATCAGCCACAAGTTCCTGTGAGCAGAAAGAACCCGGGACAAAACAGGAAGGGGTTCGTGGAATTTAAGAACAGGGACCCAGTGGCTCAGCAGAAGGATCAGGAGTCACGGGTGGGAGTGCAAATGAGCAGGGTCTGAAGAAGGGAGGTTTTCAGGGCAGCGAGAAGAGGCTATCCATGTGTCCCGAAGGGTCCCTGAATGGATTCTCTGAACCCTTCTGCCCCAGCAATGAGCTTGTTTGCTCATTGCTGGGGCAGAAGGGTTCAGAGTCCAGGCGTGAAGGAGCCTCCGTGGAAGTTGCCTGCCTCCGCAGAGTTAGCCAGGAGCCAAATGTTGGCACTTGAGCCCCAGTTGAAAGTTACTGCCTTGGTCTCAAGCCGGTCTGGAAGCTTAACCCTCGCGTCACAGGGGACTGGAGATGTTTTGGAAGGCATTTGCATGCCTGTGTCTCAGGGAAACACGGTCGGTTTGCCCGAAATAGTGGATTCCGTGATTGGAACAGTGCATGGCGTTTCTCGATTTACAGGACAAAGTCAGAAATGAACACCACATCCTGAGGGGATCGTCGTGGGCTTGGAAAGATCATTGACATCTGTTCTTGGCAAAAGGGGTCATAAAATAAAATGGCCAAAGCGGCTGTTTACAAGTCCGAAGTGACCCTACAATATTTGATTCAGGACCCACAAAATACCGACTCTCCACAATCACTACGGTCTGATCACGATCTGCTGTCGAGCATGATTCAGTCAGCTGTGACTTGTTTCTACACAGTGGTTGTCAAACTTCCTGCGACTGCCACACTTGAAGACAATTCCTCGTGTTGTGAGAACCCCAACAATGAAATTATTCTGTTGCTAACTTGTAAGTGTTGTTTTGCAAAGCTACTTCTATCAAACGTATTGCAAATGTCTGACATGCAGCAGTTCTTAATCGAAACCTGGGACACAGTCGCTCAAGCCCCAACTGGCTTGAGCCCCTCAGCATGAGAATTGCTGGCCTATATGCACAGGCCCTTTTATAACCTTTGGTTTCCTTTAAGTGGTTGAGTGTTCAGAATCAAACCCAGGACTTTGTGAATACTTGAGAGGTACGACCCGAACCTTTTCTTCCTTTTTTCCTTTTCATTTCTTTTCCTTCTTTCTTTTCTATTGTTTCGTTTCTAAATTTCCGAGTCAGGATCGTTCCTGGTTCTCTGCTCATACATTCCATCCTTCCGACTCAGTCACCCTTGTGTTTCGGTACAGGCTGTGTCCCCAAGCATTGCAGACCTTCTTCCAAACAATGATGGGATCAGAAGGTGGAGATGTGCAGGCATCATATATGAGAATTTTTTTCTCCAAGAAAACCTGCAAGCGTTTATGATGTCTGAGTGACCTCGCAGGGGCCTGGATTCAGTCCTCAGCATCTAGATGGTAGCCGCTCTATGTGGCTACCTTTGCAGAAGTTCCAACATCCACATTGGTGACCCCTGCAGAGACCAGCTCCTGTAAGTTAAAAAGCTGACATTGACCCGTAATGGTGGAGGGCTCCTTGATCTTGCCCCGGGGAAAAAAGCAAAGAGTAGAGTCAGCCACAAGATCTTGTAAGCAGAAAGAACCAGGGAAAGGACCGGAAGGGGTTCCTGGAATTTTAGAGAGAGGACCCTGGGGCTCAGCAGGAGGATCAGGACGCACGGGTGAGGGTGCGCCTGAGCATAGTCAGAAGAAGGGAGGTTCTCATGGCGGCGAGAAGAGGCTCACCACGTGTCCGGAAGGGTCCTTGAATGAATTCTCTGAACCCTTCTGCCCCAGCCATGAGCAGTTACTGCTCATGGCTGGGGCAGAAGGGTTCAGAGGGCAACCATGAAGGCAACTCCCTGGAAGCTGCCTGCCTCCGCAGTGGCAGTCTGCTGCCACACGGTGGCGCACGTGTCCCACTTGATAGTAACTGCATCTGTCTCAAGCTGGTCTGGAGGCTGAACCCTAGCTTCACAGGGGACTGGAGATGTTTTTGAAGCCATTCACATGATTGTGTCTCATGGACACACAGTCGGTTTGCCCGAAATAGTGTATTCCATGGTGGGAACAACGCATGGCGCTTCTCGAGTTACAGGACAAAGTTCAGAAATGAACACCACATCCTGAGGGGATCAGCGTTGGGTTCGAAAGAACATTGACACCTGTTCATGGCAAAAGGGGTCATAAAGAGAAATGACCAAAGTGGCTGTTTACATGTCCGAAATGCCCCTACAATATTTGATTCAGCACCCCCAGTATAGCAAGTCTCCACAATCACTAAGGGCTGATCATGATCTGCTATGGAGCATGATTCACTCAGGTGTGACTTATTTCTACACAGTGGTTCTCAACCTTCCTAAGACCGCCACACTTGAATACACTTTCTCGTGTTGTGGGGACCCCGATAATGAAGTTCTTCTGTTGCTAATTAGCAACTTTTGTTTTGCGAAGCAACTTGTATGAATCTTAATGCAAATGTCTGACACGCAGCAGTTCTTAATCGAATCCTGGGACAATGTTCTTCACGCTCCACATTGGTTGTGCCCGCTGCATGAGAATTGCTGCCTCATATGCACAGGCCCTGTTAGAACCTTCTGTTTCTCTTAAGTGTTTGGGTGCTCAGGATCAAACCCAGGACTTTGTGAATCCTGGAGAGGTACGATCCAAACATTTCCTTTGCTTTCCTTTCGTTTCCTTTCCTTGTCTTTTCTATTCATTCCCTTTCAGTTTTTTGAGATAGGATCTATCTGAGCTCCCCTCACAGACAACCCATGCTTCTGCTTCAAGCACTGTTGCAGCTCGGTGACAGGCCCATGTCCACAAGCGTGGCAGAACGTTTCTACCAGCAATGAAGAAATCAGATGATGGAGATGTGCTGGCATCCAAAGGGAGAGTTGTTTTCTACAAAATCACCTCCAGAGCATTTATGATGCCTGCTTGCCCTAGCAGGGGCCTGGATTCAGTACTCAGTGTCTACATGCTAGCTCCTACATGTGGCTACCGTTCCAGTGGTTCGAACATCCAGTCTGCTGACCCTTGAAAGAAGCAGCTGGTGTAAGTGAAAAAGCTGACATTGACCCATAATGGAGGAGGGCTCCTTGATCTTGCCTACTGCAAAGATGCAAAGGGGAGCATCAGCCACAAGTTCCTGTGAGCAGAAAGAACCCGGGACAAAACAGGAAGGGGTTCGTGGAATTTAAGAACAGGGACCCAGTGGCTCAGCAGAAGGATCAGGAGTCACGGGTGGGAGTGCAAATGAGCAGGGTCTGAAGAAGGGAGGTTTTCAGGGCAGCGAGAAGAGGCTATCCATGTGTCCCGAAGGGTCCCTGAATGGATTCTCTGAACCCTTCTGCCCCAGCAATGAGCTTGTTTGCTCATTGCTGGGGCAGAAGGGTTCAGAGTCCAGGCGTGAAGGAGCCTCCGTGGAAGTTGCCTGCCTCCGCAGAGTTAGCCAGGAGCCAAATGTTGGCACTTGAGCCCCAGTTGAAAGTTACTGCCTTGGTCTCAAGCCGGTCTGGAAGCTTAACCCTCGCGTCACAGGGGACTGGAGATGTTTTGGAAGGCATTTGCATGCCTGTGTCTCAGGGAAACACGGTCGGTGTGCCCGAAATAGTGGATTCCGTGATTGGAACAGTGCATGGCGTTTCTCGATTTACAGGACAAAGTCAGAAATGAACACCACATCCTGAGGGGATCGTCGTGGGCTTGGAAAGATCATTGACATCTGTTCTTGGCAAAAGGGGTCATAAAATAAAATGGCCAAAGCGGCTGTTTACAAGTCCGAAGTGACCCTACAATATTTGATTCAGGACCCACAAAATACCGACTCTCCACAATCACTACGGTCTGATCACGATCTGCTGTCGAGCATGATTCAGTCAGCTGTGACTTGTTTCTACACAGTGGTTGTCAAACTTCCTGCGACTGCCACACTTGAAGACAATTCCTCGTGTTGTGAGAACCCCAACAATGAAATTATTCTGTTGCTAACTTGTAAGTGTTGTTTTGCAAAGCTACTTCTATCAAACGTATTGCAAATGTCTGACATGCAGCAGTTCTTAATCGAAACCTGGGACACAGTCGCTCAAGCCCCAACTGGCTTGAGCCCCTCAGCATGAGAATTGCTGGCCTATATGCACAGGCCCTTTTATAACCTTTGGTTTCCTTTAAGTGGTTGAGTGTTCAGAATCAAACCCAGGACTTTGTGAATACTTGAGAGGTACGACCCGAACCTTTTCTTCCTTTTTTCCTTTTCATTTCTTTTCTTCTTTCTTTTCTATTGTTTCGTTTCTAAATTTCCGAGTCAGGATCGTTCCTGGTTCTCTGCTCATACATTCCATCCTTCCGACTCAGTCACCCTTGTGTTTCGGTACAGGCTGTGTCCCCAAGCATTGCAGACCTTCTTCCAAACAATGATGGGATCAGAAGGTGGAGATGTGCAGGCATCATATATGAGAATTTTTTTCTCCAAGAAAACCTGCAAGCGTTTATGATGTCTGAGTGACCTCGCAGGGGCCTGGATTCAGTCCTCAGCATCTAGATGGTAGCCGCTCTATGTGGCTACCTTTGCAGAAGTTCCAACATCCACATTGGTGACCCCTGCAGAGACCAGCTCCTGTAAGTTAAAAAGCTGACATTGACCCGTAATGGTGGAGGGCTCCTTGATCTTGCCCCGGGGAAAAAAGCAAAGAGTAGAGTCAGCCACAAGATCTTGTAAGCAGAAAGAACCAGGGAAAGGACCGGAAGGGGTTCCTGGAATTTTAGAGAGAGGACCCTGGGGCTCAGCAGGAGGATCAGGACGCACGGGTGAGGGTGCGCCTGAGCATAGTCAGAAGAAGGGAGGTTCTCAGGCGGCGAGAAGAGGCTCACCACGTGTCCGGAAGGGTCCTTGAATGAATTCTCTGAACCCTTCTGCCCCAGCCATGAGCAGTTACTGCTCATGGCTGGGGCAGAAGGGTTCAGAGGGCAACCATGAAGGCAACTTCC